>JAJOZX010016360.1:0-49613 GCA_023014485.1 Bathynomus jamesi | reverse complement strand
CCCCCCCCCCCCCCCCCCCCCCCCCCTGTTTTTTAAATATTCTCAAACGAAGGGAAGGGAAATATTAAGGCAGTGCAGGCCTTGCCACACAGTCTTTACTCTTTCTGTGCTTTGATATTTTCTTCGATATTCTTACCTGCAATTTGGATTCGTAATTCATTTTCGAGTGTGGACGCGCGTAAATTGCCGACGGCAATTTTCGCACATAATTCGGAAGAAAATTCGGCTTTTCTAAAATTCAGTTGTTGTGGTATCTCGAATTTATATTATGTACATAATATGCTCATTGCTCATATACCCATATTATGTACCGTACTTAATTTGGAAGAATGATAAGGTTCAGACAGCCTTAGAGATGGGAAATATCCCGGGGACTAAGTATTAGTATAGACCCTGCAAAAGTATAGTCTACAAAGCATAGACCAGATCAAGGCTCAGCCAAGGCTGGACCAAAGATGGGTCTAGATTCGACTCTATAAAAGCGCGCGCGCATGCCCCCCCCCCCCCCCCCCATCCGCTCTCGGGCAAATTAAAAATAGTTCACGTTCGCGAGTTATGGACACGCCCGCATGTAGTCTTCCGTATTCCCAATATCCCTAGTTTTTAGTAAAATGCTGAAATGGGAATTTGTGCAAAGAATTAGTACTTAACACGTCTTACAGTTTATTACACGCGTTAAAAGTTTTGGGCGATGTCGTTTGTTTCTTCAAGTATAGATAACAGTATACGGTATGTACTGCGAATATTGCGCCTAACTTTTCACACCGACACTTATTTAAATAGGAAAAATGGAACCAACTCGGCTCTAAATGTACGAATATTTAGTCGGTTGGTTTTATCCATTTATATTTTCGCTGCGAATGTTGGAAATACTTAATTACCGACTGTTGCGTGATAGGAGCGCGTTTCTCATTTACTTTCCTTTATACTCGAAAATGTAGAACAAATATTGCTTTAATTTGTGAACTAATCTTGTCACAAATTCCAAGTACTAACCCGGGTAAGTCTTCTAAATTGTCTTCGTTGGAATTTGTGCGTGTCATGCAAGGATTGATCGAATCAAATTAGTTGCGCAAACTGTTCACACTGACAAATTCCGGTAGACAGCAGTTTCTCGCAGTTTGTACCGCAACATTAGTTGGAATTTGAATCAGATGCGTACTCTACATGATTGTTTCTATACTCTACATGATTGTTTCTGTTTGTATGTAAATTTTTTTGGTTTTCGTTGAGATAGTTTATGTATACCGTGTGTAGACCATCATGTAGCCTAATTTTGTAAGTGTACACGTAATTAGGGTCGTTTGGGCTTAATGAAACGTCGTAAAATATACGTAATGGTGGTTACTATTATTAAGCTTTTGATGCATTGCTTATTCAAGCGTGCAGCTAAGTTAGCTGTTGAATAGTAAGATTATTAACTTTGAGTCGCTTTTAATTTTGGGAAGGGAAATGCCAATTTTAAAAGCTCGCGAATGTCTCGAACCACCTCCGATATAATGTAAACTTCGATTTCGGAACGGATTTTCGGGAGTGGTTTCGAGCCCGATTTTACCATCGTCCCCATGCCGACATAATAATAGGATTCTGTGAGCGGCCCTCAGCAAACGCTAATAACCGAGCTTTTATGTATAGTATTCAGCGTGATGTACCTCATGATGATTAGAAGGATTCTCTTTACGAGCTATTCAAGGGTGAGAGTCGTGCGTAAAAGGAGATTGTATGAATACACACGCACACACGCACGCACACACACACACACACACCACACACACACACATATATATATATATATATATATATATATATATATATATATATATATATATATATATATATATATATATATAGAAGCAATAGATTAACAAGTGCCACAATCATTCTCTTTATGAATCATAACTTTACACGTTTCGAGATTAACTCGTCTCATCATCAGAATCTGTAATTTCAAAAACATACGTTAGTTGATCAGAAGGATTAAAACAATTTACATGCAACATTTTACATCACGTAAAACACCACATACAAAATTACACGGCACAAATACATGAAAGCCACATTAGTTACAAAACAAAAGTGGGGGCTTTTCCTGAGAGAATAAAAGTAGTATACAACTCTAAGCTCTTAAAGACAGATCGAGACAGGTATTAGATAATATGTACAATTTTGTAGAAGACAAATTATCACTTGCGGTTGGTTTTTTATTCTATACAAATGTAGCTTCCATCGTTCGAAGTTCAATTTCATTGGTGCATTTCGAAACAATCCCTACTTAGTGGATGATCTTTATCTCTACAGTGATTTCTAACTGCTGAAAAACTTGGATCTTTCATCTGAGAGTTAGCGCGCGATGATACACCAAGATGTTGATCTACTCACTTTAAATTGGAGCTTTGAGCTGCCACTGTATTCAGCATTTCAATTGCAACTTGAACATTTGTAATTATACACAATCATAGGTGTAAGAGCAGAGGGGGACACTCCTTATGTTTAAAGAATGAGTTAATCGATGAAGTGTTTGTGAAAACAAATTTAAAATCAATTTGGGGATAAATTTTGTTACAAATTTTTGTTAATCATTTCTTAATGTTATCACTTGCATAACCATAGTATGGAAATTTAATATATTTGACTTCTTTGGGAACATTATAGCTGGGGCCAAGAGGTCGATATATGATATATTATTCAGAAACTGTTTGACGTTCTTATAATAGAGACCTGGTGGGTGAGTCATTGCAAAATAATTTTTATAAAAAATTTATTTCAATACGGTTCCTTAGGAGAAGACTAATGGCTGATTATATATATATATATATATATATATAATATATATATATATTATATATATTATATATATATATATTATATATATTATATATATATATATAGTGTGTCCCATAAGTCCGGCATCATAGGAAAAATAATAAAAAAAGGCAAACAAAAGCTTTTATTTACAGAACGTGCTCAATATGTCCACCATTGTTTTCAATACACAAATTCAGACGTGATACCCAGTCAACAAGCACACGGTGAATGATGTCAGGAGTAATGGTGTTACATGCCCCAATAATGCGCTGCCGCAAATGTTCAACACTCCTAATTTTCTCTGCGTATACCAGCGCTTTCAAGTGGCCCCAGAGATAAAAATCTAGTGGCGTGAGATCCGGGCTTCTAGCTGGCCATTCCACAGGCCCTCGACGTCCTATCCAATGACCAGGGAATTGTTGGTACAGGTATTCCCTTACTTGGGTGCTGTAATGTGCAGGAGCGTCGTCTTGCTGGAACCATGTTGGGAAATTTCCTTCTTCGTTCAAGACACTGGGAAATGCTTCTTCCTTGAGCATACGTAGGTAGGTGCCCCCAGTGACCTGTTCATCGAAAAAGAGGGGGCCTATGATGCGATCCTTCCAAATGCCACACCATACCATCACCCGAGATGAATCTTGTTCCTTTGAAGAGGTATACCAGTGAGGGTTGTTTTGAGACCAGTAGCGGGTGTTCTGTCGATTTGCCTCACCATTTCCATAAAAAACAGCCTCGTCACTGAACAGAATGGTGGACGGGAAATTGGCATCCCTACATAAGAAAAATATGAATTATAGTTTGTAGAAATAGAAAAATATGAATTTCTCCTATGAAGCGGGACTTATGGGACACCCTGTATATATATATATATATATATATATATATATATATATATATATATATGATGGCGCAAAAGTCAGGAACCATAGGCACATTTTATTAAATTATAATAAATGTTCGAATTGGTGGCCTTCCACTTGGAAACACTTTCTGACGCGCTGAATGCATGATGTTTGAACATTCCTTAACACCATTGGTACTGATTTTGGCACACTCAGATGTGATTTTATTCCTTTAGAGAACGTATGGTTCTGGATCGATCAGCATAAACTACCGACTTGAGATGGACCCACAAGAAAAAGTCAAGAGCCGTGAGGTCTGGAGACCGAGGTGGCCATTCGACGGGCCCTCGCCGTCCGATCCAATTGCTTGGGAATGTTTCATCTAAAGAGCTCTGGACGATGGTTGCGAAGTGTGGTGGTGCACCATCCTGCTGAAACCATATCTTCGCCCGTTCTGCCAATGGAATGTCGTCCAGTATGGGCATTAGAAATGTTTGCAGCATATGCAGATATGTTTCAATCTGTTACATTGCCGTCGAAAAAGTACGGACCAATTAACCGATCCCACCAGAGCGCAGCCCACACCATAATTCGTGGATCGAATTGCACATGTCCTTCCTGCATCTAGTGGGGGTTCTCATTGGCCCAATAGCGTGCATTATGCCTATTGACACGACCGCTGAGGTGAAATATCGCTTCGTCGCTGAACATGATCCTTCGTTGAAGCTGTCGATGTTGTAGAAACCACTGGCAGAACTCTACACGACGCGACGGTCTGTGTCGTCACCGTGAAGTTCCTGAACGAATTGAACTTTGTTGGGGTGGAAACGATTTGTTGTAAGAATTCGTTGAATGAATCTTCTGGAGACACCCGTTTCCTGGGATAACTTTCTTAAGGACTTAGGTGGGATGTTTTCGAGGTGTTTGAGTACCGTTAGGGGATGTTGCTGCATCGGTTGAACTTTTTGGCCAGCCACTACGCGGCCGATCATGAACACTTCCCGTTTCTTTGAACCGAGTGAACAGTTTTCCAACTGATGCCTGAACAACTGGCGGCCTCTCAGGGTGTTTGTCATTAAAAGCAGTAGCAACTGATCGGTGTGTGTGTTACCACGCCTTGCACACATTAAAACTATCTCCACCCATTCATCTATTGTCAATTTCTGTGCCATACTTTGGGGGGTGATATCGAGTAAAAAAGTTAATACAACATAGGTGCTATTTCCAACCGTTGCGGAGCTACGGACGTTTGAAGATGTGCAAACAACAAATCCCTACTTGTGTGTAATTCGATAGATAGCAGCACTGGTGGTAGTTTCGGTTAACGAAGTTACCACTACTAATCCTCAGTTTTTCTTTCAATTGGTTCTGATCTGTGGTACGAGACACTGTGTTGCGCTAAGGTGAACAATCAAAATGAATCAACAGTTCACACCCGCTGAATACGATGATATCTATTTCATATATGGATTCTGTGATGGTAACAGCAGAGCGGCAGTTGAGGGTTGAGGAATATCGAAGACGTTTTCCGAACCGCCGAAAACCGAACAGGCAAGTGTTTGGTGACACACACCAGAGATTAAGGAAAACAGGGACAATTGTTCGACGTAACGAAGAACATTTAGCACGACGGTCCGTTGCTGTAGAGCAGGGGTCACCAACCTGGGCGGTAGCGCCCACTAGTAAGCTCACATTAAAGGTAATTAAACATTTATTTCATTATTTATTTTATCGATTATGTTGATTTATTCTTTTTGATCTAAGGTGGGCGATAAGCTTTTTTAATTTTCAAAAAATCGTAAAAGTGGGCGGTGAACAAAAAGAAGGTTGGTGACCCCTGCTGTAGAGGAACGCATACTGGACCTAGTACAACGTAGCCCAACTACCAGTGTTCGAAGGATTTCTAGACGAGTTGGTGAACCCGCATTGCGTGTATGGCGAACCATACATGATGAGGGTTTGTATCCCTATCATTTGCAACGTGTGCAAGCTCTTCAACCGGATGATTACGATAAACGTGTTCAATTTTGCCAGTGGATGGTTATGCATCGCCAAATTCTTAATCGCAGTCTGTTTAGTGATGAAGCACAATTCATTCGGGATGCAATTAACAACAGACGAAATTCCCATTTGTGGTCCGCCGATAATCCCCACGGTATCGTTGAAGGAAACTTTCAACATCGATTCTCGGTGAATGTTTGGTGCGGTGTAATTGGAGATCAGCTGATTGGAATGTTCGTTTTGGAACAACGATTAACTGCTCATATATATCTGAACTTCTTGACGAATGAATTACCGCTTTTGATAGAGGACGTGCCCTTGGAGATAAGGCGCAAGATGTTCTTCAGCACGACGGATTACTTGAATCAGCGGTACGGTAATCATTGGATTGGTCGTTTTGGTCCAATATCGTGGTCCCCGAGATCTCCAGACGTAACCCCGTTAGATTTCTTTTTATGGGGCCTTATGAAAGAGATGGTCTACAAAGACCAGTACAAACGAGAGAGGAACTCTTGTGTCGGATTATGGATGCCGCTTACAAACGAAAACACTCCGAAATGATTCAATGGGCAGTGGAATCTTGTTTGGAACGAGCAAGGCTGTGCATTGAAAACCGAGGCTGACATTTTGAACATTTATAAGGTGTCTCATAAAATGTAGCAATAAATACATCAGATTAATACTTTCGTTTATTTTTTTCGTGCACCTTAAAACGTCCGTAGCTCCGCAACGGTTAGAAACAGCACCGATGTTGTATTAAATTTTTTACTCTATATCACCCCCAAAATTACCCCCCAAAGTATGGTAAACCGGTTGTGGTTGTAAAACACTATATATATATATATATATATATATATATATATATATATATATATATATATATATATATATATATTAATATTAGTGATGTAGCGGATGTCATTTTTTTCACATCCGCGGATGCGGATGCGGATGTCTACATTTTCGTTATTTTTTAGGATATATTCGAGATTTGTTGTGTTTAACGTATATAATAAGTTATTATATAGAGAGAGCTGTAGCTATAATGTAGTATAATTGATTAATTGTACAATAATTGCTGTACTTTTCCCTGAACATATAAAATAATAGCAAGCATCTAACTAATATAGAAATCAATTAGTGAATTCGTGTGCAAATAAATTCGTTATATTTTGTTGAGTTTCAGCCACAATTAGAAACCATAATTGTGTTACCCGACCTCTTTCCCCAACCTCCACCCTTATAGAAAGAGATCTTTAATTAGCTTGATAACTATTTATATTAAGTTTAAAGTTTTATTAGGCATATTATAAATGAGTAATTAAAATAAAGTAAACTAAGATGTTCATCGTTTAATGTTCAAACTTAATTATAGGAAGGTTATGCTTAAGGAACATTAATTTTTCAGCCTTTTCTGCTGCCAGTCTGTTTCTCTTTTCATCATATATTAATCCAGCACTGCTAAATAATCTCTCGCTTGGTACGTTTGTTGGAGGACAGGCTAAATGTTTCCTTGCAAGTTTACTCAAGTATGGATAGATATTCTGCGTATTTTTCCACCAACTAATAGGATTGTCACATGCAGCCAGGCGTTTTTCTTGGTGATAGCTCTCGATCATTTTTACTACATCTTTTGACATCGCGTAGGTCTCGTCATTGCTGCTTGACTCAAGAAACTGAGAGACAGATTCTGTGATAGATTTGCTTGTTGAAGGTGTTGGTTCTGTCACTGAAACTTTTATTCTTTTGGTGGGTGGCGAAGCGACAGATTCAAGAGATTGAAGCTCTTCAACTGCTTTGCCAAGTGATGATTTAACTCGTTCTAATGTACTAGGTCAAAATAACAGCTTTGTAACGTGGATCTAAGTAGGTTGCAAGAGAGTAACTTCATACAAGAACAGCCTCTCGTCTTGTCGCTTGCATCACTTTTGCGCACAATGAACTAGTTCTATTAATATAGTTGAATTTGATAATTTCCGCTTATTAATGACGTTTTATCTCAACGGTCCACATCCGCACGACATCCGCAGTCCAAAGTGCGGATGCGGATGCGAGAAAATGTGCGAATGTTCCGCGGATGCGGATGTGACCTACATCACTAATATACACACACACACACACACACACACACACACACACACACACATTTCAACTGCAAAGAACACGCAGTATAATTAACGTAAAGAACGACGCTTGTATAGGAGAACATTCCGCGCAAGATGAGGAGGGAGAATGTTCTCCTATACAAGCGTCGTTCTTTACGTTAATTATACTGCGTGTTCTTTGCAGTTGAAATGTATATATAGGTGCGGCATGCGGGAGGTGCCCCCCTCGGGGCATTGGTTTCTCGCGTATGTAGGAGAATTACGACTTCTGATCGAGTGAGGACCATGGTGTAGTGGTTATCATATCTGACCGGCAATCGGAAGATCCGGGTTCGATTCCCGGGTGGTTACCTCATTTTTTCATTTGTTCGTTCTCCCTCCTCATCTTGCGCGGAATCTTCTCCTATACAAGCGTCGTTCTTTACGTTGATATATATATATATTATATATAATATATATATATATATATATATATATTATATATATATATATATATACACACACACACTGTATATACAGTATATATGACGCGTTCGGTGGAGAAGGGGCGAACGCCACAAAATTCGAAAAATGAGTTTTTTGTCGTATAATTATCCTTTAAAACCTTTGCTTTACCTATGCAAAAAATTAGATGTTAGTCTGCACTCTTTCACGGTAAAATTTAGGTTTTAATGTATCTCAGAGAAATTCACTCCGCATCATTGCTTCACATTGAACACATCTATCTACTTTCTGGTCACTCGACAATGCCCTGTGATGCTCAATTTGGCCAAATTGAACAAAATATAAAAAATAATTACAGCAATATTATTTACACCAAAAAAGATTATGTTACGGCCATAACTACAGCCGTTTCGCAGCGCTTCCTAGTTGTAGAAATGAAACAGGCTGATTTTCTCGATTTTGACGTCCTAAAAACGTGCATTGTCATTAGGAAATCAACAACTACTAAATTTACAGATGCAAGAAAGTTAATATTTGACTTTCAACACAAAGAAGGCTACGTAATATCTACTGCATACCGCACAACCCCAGATAATAGCCATCCCGTCAGACTGCAGAAAGGGAAAAAATCCTACAGTGTCAGTTTATTCAATCTAGCCCAGCAGACACTGCAACCAAAGTATTCCCAATTGCTGCCAATAACTAAGGAAAAAATAAAAGATCTCAAAGAATTATCAGACCTAATGCCTGCAACTGCAGTGAACTATTATACAAGATTGTTAAAGGAACTGGAAGAAACCGAAACAGTTGAAGCAGGTAATACAACATTCGACGAAGAGGACCAAATAATGGATTACACCAGTTAACATCAGAAGCTATCAATAAATAATATTGTAAAATTTCTTAGCGTTTATTATATCGACATATTACACAACAATATTTTACTCAAATATGTGTTCAAATTCCTACAACATTTCAATAAACCGGAAAAATACAAAGGTTTAAAGTTTACAAACTTTAACTGCATTTTGTGGCATAATTCGAAAATGTTGCGTTCGCCCCTTCTCCCCGAACGCGTCATATATACGATATATATATATATATATTATAATATATATATATATATATATATATAATATATATATATATATATACAGGGTGGGCCGTAAGTTTCCATACATAGGAAAATTTAAACGTTTGTTTTTATGTTTCAGATACCCTAAGAATATGCGTTTGTAAGATCTTGTTTACTGATGAAGCAAATTTTTACGTCAATGGAGAGGTTAATCGGCAAAACATACGTTATTGGAGTAATGCTAACCCTAACTGGCTGAGTCCGACGAAGATGCAAGGTGCCGGTAAAGTGATGGTGTGGGCCGGGATATGGAGTGACAGAATTATTGGACCAATTTTGTCAGTGGAAATCTTAATGCCGAAAGGTATCTTAACATGTTGCAAGAAGAGATTTTCCCATCCCTGCTAAACGAGGAAGGTAACTTCCCAGTTTACTTCCAGCAAGATGGAGCTCCACCTCATTATGGTCTTCACGTGCGTCGGTATTTGGATCAGCAGTTTCCGGATGCTTGGATTGGTCGGCGTGGTCCTGTGGAGTGGCCTCCCAGATCCCCAGATCTCACCCCCCTTGATTTCTATCTTTGGGGGCACTTGAAGGCCATGGTGTATCAGGAAAAGATACGAGACATAAATCATCTAAAGGAACGTATCACCAACGCCATTACAAGCATAACGTCAACTGTGCTAATGCGTGTTCATCAACAGTGGGGAACACGTATTGAAATGTGTTTTCAAAACAATGGCAACCATGTAGAGCATATTATATAAATAAAAATGGTTGTCCATAAAAAAATGTTTATTTTTCCTATGTATGGAAACTTACGGCCCACCCTGTATATATATCACACACACACACACACACAACACACACACACACACAAACGCGACTGGAATCATGATTCCCATCTTCACTGGACAACTCACAAAGTTTAATTCAATAACAGAACCATAATCATTTAAACTTGGTTTATTTCTAAAAAATATAAATTGGTTCCTTAACTTGTACGCCAGTTTCACATTAGTAACTAATTTACTCGGGGGGGGGGGGGGGGGGGTTGAGAATATTCAAATAGTAATATCTAGAGCCCGGATGTTCAGGCAAAATGCCATAAATGCCTTTTTTTTTGCCTTTTTTGGGAGTATGAGTATGATAATGCCTATTTCGTTGAAAATGCATATTTTTGCCTTTTTAATTAGATTATAAAGAAATAAGACATAAATAGGCATTTATAGGAAAATTATCATGTATCAGTTACGACTAGACTAACCAGGAATGCGCAGATAACGTGAATGAAGATATCGTGGAATTTCATATTGCGGAAATGACGTCATGTTTGATTGACGTTATCAGCTGAGCGCAGTATCTGAAAACTAGCCTCGCACGGCCATTTCCTCATATTCGTTGTTCTGCTTCGTGCGTGTGAGGGTGTGCGATCATCAGTGGTATTTGACTAAACTTGAATGATATTTAGAAGACGTTAATATGCCAAAAGTTAGTTCATCTTCAAGTAGTAAACTGAACCAACATGTTCGTGACTTTGGAAAAGATATCTTTTCCACAGATGGCACAGTGTTATTTTGTAAAGTGTGTGACAAAGCAGTTAATAGTGAGAAAAGGTACTTTGTTTCCCATGTGCAGACCGTTAAGCACAAAGCTTCTGCTGAAAAGATGAAACCAAACAGCCTACAAACGTGTTTGATGACAACATTTGCTTCAACGTCAAGTCGTCAATCTACCTTTTCCTTGGAGCTATGCAAATCATTTATTGATGCTGGAATTCCACTGTGGAAGTTGGAAAACAAATCATTAAAGACCTTTTTAGAAAAATACACAAAAGTTATTCCAAGTGAGTCCACTCTTCGAAAAAATTATGTGGATACAAACTACGCCTTTGCAATGCAGAAAATACGTGAAGGCGTTGCAGATAACAAGATATGGATTTCAATAGACGAGACCACCGATTCCATGGGTAGATATATTGCTAACGTGATTATAGGTACTTTGGAAGCTGATCAGACGCCGAAAGTTTATCTGCTGACATCAGAAGAGCTGCCAAAGACCAACAGCTCAACAATAGCTCAACTTTTCACAACATCCCTCGCTTTGCTTTGGCCAGAGGGCATCCAGCATGAAAAAGTTCTTCTCTTCATGACAGACGCAGCGCCGTACATGAAGAAGGCAGGAACAGCATTGAAAATTCTTTTTCACAAATGCTACATGTTACTTGTTTGGCTCACGCACTTCACCGTGTTGCTGAGCAGATACGAGGCTTGTTCCCCAATGTCGACAAATTAATTTCTAATGGAAAGAAGATATTTCTTAAGGCACCATCAAGATGTCATATGTTGCATGAAATAGCGCCTGAACTCGCATTGCCGCCACAGCCCGTTTTGACGAGGTGGTGAACCTGGATCTCGGCTGCGTTGTATTACACGTCAAATTTTGACAAGTTTCGAGAAGTTGTATCAGCACTTGACATCGAAGATGCTTCATCAATCCGCATCGTGATGGACCTCATTGAAGATAGATCTCTTCGCAATGAACTTTCATACATCACTTCCCACTTTGCAAAAATACCTGAGAACATTACTGCTCTTGAAACTAGGAACCAGCCGTTAATCGACGCTTTGAAAATTTTTGAGTTAGTCATTGCAGGCATCAGTCAAGCGCCCGGCGAGAAAGGTGAATCTGTTCGCGAAAAATGTGACCGAGTGATACGAGCAAATGCAGATCTGGAACGACTAAAGAACATTGCACACGTTCTTGAAGGACACACTGATGCCGATGTAGGGGATATGAATCCCATGAATGTATCATGCTTCAAATTTGCTCCTGTTACATCAGTGGAAGTAGAGAGGTCATTCTCGCTGTACAAGCATGTTCTTTCAGACAGAAGAAGAGGCCTAAAAGTTGAAAACATAAAAAAATTACTTGTAATTATGTGTAATTCAGACTAATAATGTGCGACGTAGTCTCAAGGTAATGAAACTAATGATACATTCATACATTATTATATAACTTATTTTGTTTTGTGTGTTTTTGATCGGTATAAAATAAATGCCTATTTTTGCCTATTTTATACTTTTATTTTGCCTATTTTTCAATTTTATAATGCCTAAACATCCGGGCCCTAGTAATATCGAATGACAAAGAAAACGAAGAGTTTTGAGCTGCTGAAAAGTGCAATAGAAAAAAAATGACCTAGTCTCGTAACCGTTTTCGATATCTTTTAGATACCTTTTGTTCAATTGCCTTCAGCATCTTTATTTTTCCTTCTTCATTGTTCCGTTCCAGACGAAATCACGAGGGAATCATTGACGCAGACCGATTGCTGTCGAAACGAAGTTCGACCATTTTGGTATGCGATTTTGTCCATATTTATGAATACGGGCCTTATATATCTATCTCTCGCTCTATCTCTCGCTCTATCTCTCGCTCTATCTCTCGCTCTATCTCTCGCTCTATCTCTCGCTCTATCTCTCGCTCTATCTCTCGCTCTATCTCTCGCTCTATCTCTCGCTCTATCTCTCGCTCTATCTCTCGCTCTATCTCTCGCTCTATCTCTCGCTCTATCTCTCGCTCTATCTCTCGCTCTATCTCTCGCTCTATCTCAAAATCCCCGCTTTTTTTATTTTGTTTTTATCAAGGAAAAGGAACGACCATTTTCCTCGAGAATTTCGAAAATTTGCTTGGTTTTTACGAAAGTATATATATTATATATATATATATATATATATATATATATATTTTTTTTTTAAATGTAGTAGAGTCAATGGAAGGTTCATTGAAATTTGTAGGAAAGTTCTTGTCATTGGAGAAGGCAAGGTAGATTATGAATAAAAGTTGAGTTTGCGGTTGGCATATGGAAAGCAAGTAAGACTTTCCTGGGTAATTAATTGTTTGCCTCTTAGGGAAGCAACCGGAAGTGAACTGTGTTTGAAGTCCTACCCCGCCAGATTATGTAAATCTTGGGGCCCTACTTCCTCCGAGTTAACTGCTGAAACTCCAATAACGTTTGTATATATATTTTCATGTAAATATTATCTTAGTTTTTTGTTTTTGGGGTGGGAGGAGCTTATTTTGTATTATAGAATAATGTTGAAAAGCTAAGTCGAAATTACATTTTACTGTCGATTCGACGCGAACCCATGAATATTTTGTGTCGTTTCGCCTCCTGCGATAACAATGTAATTCCCATTACTTTTCTGATTGTACAGTTGCGTTTTTCTTTTTTTAATAATTATGTTGAATATTTCAGCATGTTAGTGTTGTTTTATTATAAATATAAATTATAATGTATAGTCATTGTCAATAATCTGTTGTTAGTCAGTTTAATGAAGAAAACGAATGTTTCATCAAAACGTGCTACTGCTGGAGAGAGAACGGAATTTAACACAAAGCTTCTAGGTACTATTCTACAAGATATTCTAAGCTCATTCAGTCACAGCTTGTAAACAGAACTTCTATTGCATGTTTTTGTAATTGTTTAATGCTCCTAACTAAATAAAATTTCTTAATTGTTAATTTTCTCTTTCCAGATAAAGGCATAAAATTTACATTGGTTAAGCAATTGCTAAAATATCCATTGCAACTCGACACCGGGTGGTATTATTGCACGAGCAGGGTCAATCTCAATCAGAAATATCGCGACAAACTGGGGTAACAAGATGTGGTATTCAAGCAATTTGAAGAAACCGCGAAACAGGCAAAGTTGAAGATCGAAAACGCAGTGGAAGGCCAAGGAAACTTTCTAAAAACGATAAGAGACGCCTTAAGCTAACATCTCTCAGAAATAGACGAAAATCCAGTGCAGAACTTTCGGCAGAACATGCCCAGACCTCAGGATTACGAGTCCACTCATCCACCGTGAACGTGAGGAGACCACTCATCAGAAATGGTCTTAATGGTCGAGTGGCAATCAAAAAGCCATTTCTCAGGAAAGGAAAAAAGTCAGAGGCTCAAATATGCTCAAAAGCACAAGAATTGGAATGCTGACCAGTGGAAAAGGGTCCTCTGTAGTGACGAGTCAAAATTTGAATTTTTTGGCATAAAGAGAAGACAGTATGTGAGAAGAAGAAACGGAGAACCATTCAAGGAAATGTGTTTGCAGCCAACAACTAAGCATGGTGGAGGATCTATCCAAGTTTGGGGCTGTATTTCAGCAAATAGTGTTGGGGATCTTCTCAAAATTGATGGAATTCTGAATGCAGAAAGATACAGACAGATTCTAATTCATCATGCTGTGCCATCAGGTCGGAGTTTAATTGGGCAAAATTTTATTTTTCAGCACGACAATAACCCTAAGCATACTGCCAATGTAGTCAAAACCTATTTGGAGAATAAAAAAGAACGTGGAGACTCGCAACTGATGGAGTGGCCTCCCCAGAGCCCTGATTTAAATATTACTGAGGCTGTTTTGGATTATTTAGACAGAAAGAAGCGAGAAAAGCAGCCAAATCGAGAGAAGAGCTAGGCAGCAAAGCTGGGCACTTGCGGTTTTTTTTGCGGTACTGCGGTACTACCGCACTACCAAACCGGTACCGCATAACGCAGTACCGCAAAGGATCGCTGAAAGTACAGGCTGTACTTTCAGCGATCCTTTGCGGTACTGCGTTATGCGGTACCGGTTTGGTAGTGCGGTAGTACCGCAGTACCGCAAAAAAAACCGCAAGTGCCCAGCTTTGCTTGGCAGGTCCTTTTAAATGCATGGAACAACATTCCAGCGGATTTCTTACAAAAACTCCGCGATAGCATTCCAAATCGAATCGCAGCAGTTTTGCAGGAAAAGGGCGGTCATACAAAATACTGACTTTCGACAATTGTATGTAACTTTTCAGTATTTATGGTGACGGTTCTCTAATAAATGATAAATATTGAAGCGAACACGTTTATTTTAACCTTTTGAAATTGAGAAAATTTATCAATACAAGATTTTTTCAGACCTGCCTTTATATATATATATATATATGTATATATATATATTAGGGTGACACTTATTTTCGAAAGTTTGAATTTTTATCGGGACGGGCGCGTTTCTGGTTCCATTTTGTCAAAAAATATCGTGTGTAAAATATTTTTGAAATAAAACAATATTTAGAACTGCCTCAATACGGTCAAAATTTGTATATTTTCTCGAAAAGTAGAAATTTTAGATCATGATGTTCTATGCCTCTAGCAAATAAAATATCACTTCTAGTTTGTTCAAGCTACTAATCTTGACCTAAAACATATAACTGGACTTCATACTTTCAACTCTAGGTCCCCCTCAACTCGAGTATTAGCCCCTCAAGGGGGGGGGGGGGTATCATGGGCGCCCATCTCCCTCTCATTGTTGCCTACTTTGCAGAGGTCACGGTGGACTTGCGGGCGGTTGGGAAGTCACAGCGGTGCTTCTCGACCACTTGTAAGAGGAACTGCCTTTGGTCTTCACTCTTGGTAAGGGCCAGGTTGAAAGACTGCATCAACGCCTCCCCGCGCTCCGCGAAGTCATTGACAACTTGAAGGGCCTGGACTCGGCGGGATGCGGCGATGAAGGCTGGGTCCGTCCGCCACTCCTCCGGATCCTTGAGCAGGAAGGCGGTGCTGACGTCCAGAACCTTGAAGAACTCCTTTGATGTAGTCGTTGTGAACTTGGCCAATGTATTGTTGGCGATTGAGGCGGTGGACAGGTCCACATTGATACGCCGCGGGGGATCCTCCGATCCTTCCTCTTCTTCCATCGCTTTAATCATCTCCCGCTTTGTCGCCAAGTCGATACCCTCGTCGAAGATGGCCAGGGTGACGAGGCGCTCGCTCAAGTACCATAGGTGCCTGGCGAAGACTGTCGCCGTCGCCTTGGCCACCGCTGAGTCCGGATAATAGACGAGGGCCTTGAGCAGCGCGAGGTCCGCGGCTGGGGCCGTTGCCGGGAGCGGCGCTTTGTACCAGGCCGTCACGTAGATGGACACGGCGAAGATGGTGAATCGCCGGACTCCAGCCGCTTCGCCTGACGACATCTGAAAACTGTTCCCGGAACAGGAACAGTTTGATGGCATAGATGACTTTTGCCATCCAGCGCGCGCGATGGAAGGCGCCGGGACGAGCGAACCGGGCACCCCGCTTGTTCGGACCGCCCAGCACAATTACAGAGAGCTCCAGAAGTTCCCTGTAGTCATCACGTGGATGTTGACCGTCGAGGAGGCGGCTGAATTCGATCAGCAGGTCGTCGCGGCGTCCTTCAGGTGCTGCGGCATGGTTCCATCCTCGAAGGGCTTCGCTTTGGTTTGATCGATGAAGTCCCACTGGGCGGCGAATCGTTTGAACAGGAGGATGTCAGGACCAGTAGAGGGACCGAGGCACGCCGTGAATGCCTTCTCGCACACCAGTTCGTGGATGTGGTGGCGGCAAGCCAAATGAAGCACTGTCTTCTCGAGTTTCTGCTCAATGATATAGCAAGCTCCTCCTGAGAGTCCTGTGTTTGAGGCGGTGGTGTCAAAAGAGAGGGCACAGATCCGTCCCTTGATGTCCCAATCCTCGAGGGCAGAGAGGACGGCTTCCGCCATGGCGCGGCCGGTGCCGTCGGGGAGGCTGGGCACAGCCAGAAGCTTGTCGACGTTCCCCAGACACCAGAACTGGAAGGCGATCTTCAGCAGGGCCTCCGTCAGCCGCTGGTACGATTTTCCCGTCCCAGTGAACGGTCAGCGGCACAGTAGGATGGAAGGCTGCCTTCATTTCCGCTGCTGCCATAGCACGGAACTTTGCTCGGTCGCGGCGGGAGGATTCGCGGTTCAAGACCAGCTCCTCAGGGTCGTGGCCCAAGCTCCTCGCAGCCGCCGACAGCAAAAAAACACCTCGGTCGGTAAGTTTCGTCCGATCCATCGCTGCGGAGAGATCAGGGTGATCATCTTTTTCGACGCGCGGAATCGCTTGGGTGGTAAAGGGGTCGTAGATGCTTCTGCATTCGACGTGGACGGGCCCGGGAGAGAGAGCTCTTTCTCTTCTTCTCGGCGACGACGCCGTGTCGGTGACCGAGTCGGGCTGCTTGCACCTGAGCTGGAGCTCGATGCCAGTTCGACGAGTTCTTCTCGGCTCTCTCTGTTCGCCCTTTCATCATCTTGCCGGCGGCTCCTTTCCGCTTCCTGTCTCCTCGCACGCTCCTCCTCAGTGTGCAGCGTCATGTCACGTGTGGAGGAGATGCGGCCGCGCCGCACCTCGGCCCTTGTCCCGTCAGGAACTCCCTGTCCTCTTCGATTGTGATCATCGACATCGCCTGTTCGTGTGCGATGTCGAAGAGGCGGTCAAGGGATGAGAGGAACTCGGCCTCGTTCCTGATTTGGGTCACAGTGCGCCGTTTCGAGTTCTTGTTCAGAGCCCGCACTTCTCGTACATTCGGAGAACCTTGTCCCTTGCGCGTTGGTCTTTCTGCGTAGGAATACGGGACCGCTCCCAGAATTCCTTGACTGCGGTCACTGTCTCAGCGGCTGCTTCCTTGATCGCTTCTTGACGTCAAGGTGAAGGTGGAAAAAGTACTGAAGCGCCTGCTTTCCCGTAGGCAGCATGCTTCCTGTGATGCTGTGGTCCACGGTCCCCAGGAGATAGACTGCTGTTTTAGATCTTGTTGCCGAAGCCATCACGTCGTTTCAGAACTCACTGAAAAAGAGAATGAAACACTGTTAGTGTTGGCAAAACTCGTCCAACCCATTTTCTACTTAGAATAAACATGTTCTTTCGCCTGTATCAATATTTGGATAAACTCGTGTTACACCCTGTATAATACCTCATTTTAGTCTTCTGTACACCAGTGCGGAAGACTAAACCAACGACTCTGACCGTCCGTCTGTCTGTCTGTTATCATTTTTCAACTCAGAAACTACAGCAGCTATCGAAACGAAAACTGACATGATACAGAACGCCATGAGTACTTTTCGACAAAAAGTATAAACTTTGACCTCGTTGAGGCAGTTCTAATTATTATTTTATTTCAAAAATATTTACACACAATGTTTTTAGACGGAATGACACCAGAAATGCGCCCGTCCTGATAGAAATTCCCAAAAAATGAAAAACACCCCAAATAAGTGGCACCCTAATATATATATATATATATATATATATATATATATATATATATATATATATATATATATATATATATATATATATATATATGGTGGTGTGGTTAGCGTCGCTAATCGCTTCTACTTTTCTACTTTTCCATTCAGTTGACCCTCGCTTTACATCTGAGATGTCAAGGAAACCGTGTTAGGTGAACTTGAGTACATTTTTTTCCATAAAAAATTAAGTTCCAAGTCGTCGTCGTCAAAATTACATCCCGAGGCTAGCTGTGCCTGAGCGAACACCCGATCATACACACTGTTTTAGGGGTGTTGGAGTTCCTTTCACTATTTCGTCGTCCATCTTCCTTCGATGGAGGATGAGGGGGTTGGCGGCACTTTACGCGCTATCTATCATTCCTGGGTCACACTTGCCGAATGCCTTGGCAAAGTCTATACATATATAGAGGTTAGAGGGTGGCGCAAAAGTCGCGCACTATAGGAATTTGCAGTGTTGACTATATATATTACTTTTTTTCTTTTTAGGTAGTGAATGGCTGCGAAATTAACAATAGACGAGAGGGTGAGCTAAAACCAACCTCACCCTCTCCTCTATTGTTAATTTCGCAGCCATCCACTACCTAAAAGGAAAAAAAGTATATTAGTCAACACTGAAAATTGCTGTGGTGCGGGACTTTTGAGCACCTGTATATTACATTATAATTGGTATTATTTTCGATTGCATAATATTGTTATAATATTCTATTAATCGTGTTTGGTACGATATTGTTGATCGGAATCAATGTTGTTTGTCGTTGAATCTCCTGCGCCTTCATAAAATCATAGATTTTTCCTCAACTATTCTTTAATAATTTTGGGGAGATGTCAACAACCCTGGTCAGTTGTTCTTTGCGTAAGATATGTCAGTCCCCTTTATATACACACACAAGAAAAATGTTCGCGTTTCTCACGATGTCCGATATTTCTTCGTATCCACGTAAAAGACCCCGAGACAACAGAGAGTGGGATTTTATTTGTCCAATAGCTCGTGCTGTATCGGCTGGTTAAAAACAAAACCGTTATTTTCTCATTGTAATTCGTCTTCAAAGAATGAATTTCTATCATTTTAATTTTGTTCATTTCTCGTCTTTTGTTCTGTCAGCTCGTTGAATGATTGTATGATTTAGACATAAATTTGTATTTCTCTTTTTATCCGTTTGTACTCGCAGTTTTCACAGTTTTCATGGCAGCGTTTAATTAAGATGCGTTTCAGCGAGGCGCGTGAAGTCAGCCCTCGTTTCTTTCGTAAGTCCTTTCGGGTATAAAACTTTCTTCAGAGAATGGTTGGTTTGGTTTGGTTTGGTTTTTATCTTGTATGTTTTGTAGGATCATTTTATTTTATTTTACAGTTTGCCTCTTGAATTTCATATTCCTTATCATTCAACATTGCTTGGTTCGTTGTCCTGTAAACACACACACACACCAAAAAAATTACAAATTTACAGAAGTAATACATTAGAACAAAAACAAATGTTCAAATTGGTCTTGTTTTGGAACCTTTTTAGTTGCGGTAGAATAACACGCAATGGCTAATATGGAAGTGAGTTACTCTACTGAAGAAAATTTAAAATAAATTTTCTATGAAACTGGACTTTTGAAACACCATATACAGGGTGTACATAAAGTCAGGATCTATTTTTGTGAAATAATTATTTTTTCTATTTTTCTTTTCAGAAGCCCTTAGAATGAATGCAGAGAGAGCGTGTGGCAATAGTAATTTGGCGAATCGAGGGAAAGAAATACAATGACATCAGAGAGAAGTTTAGAAGGAGATTTCATAAGCCGGGGCCAATAGACAAGACAATACGAAAATTGGTGAACAAATTTAAACGAACGGGATCTGTAAATGATGAAGCAAGATCAGAACGACCGTGTATGTCAGATCTTACCGTGAATGCAGTACGCGGAATTATCACTGAGGAGCCACGTACGTCCGTTCGTGCTGCATCACACAGACTCGGCCTCCCGACGTCATCTGTGCACAAAATTCTGAAAGTTAATTTGCAGAAGAAAAGCTATCATTTGCAGGTTTTACATGATTTACATGAGGAAGATTTCCCTCGACGAAGTGCTGTGTGTGCTGATCTCGTAGAACAAATCTGGAGTGATAATTTAATGGACAACATTCTCTTTAGTGATGAAGCCACTTTCCATACGTGTGGAAAAGTAATCGCCATAACTGTCGAATTTGGGCAGATGAAAGACCGAATGATTTCGTCCAAAATTGGAAAGAGAGACACCTAAAGTTAATGTCTGGATGGGTTTAACAAAATCTAAGGTTTATGGTCCTTTTTCTTTGCTGAAGATACAGTTACGGGCTTATTTATCTGGACATGTTGCAGCAATTCCTTGAACCTCAGCTGATTGGGGATAGGATTGTTAGTACCGTCGTCTATCAACATGATGGTGCTCCTTGTCACTATGCCAAAATTGTTCAGGATTATCTAAATGGACGTTTTCCAAATCGCTGGATCGGACGCGGAAGCAACAGAACTTGGCAGCGAGATCACCAGATTTAACCCCTTTAAATTTCTTTGCATGGGCTTTATCAAATCGCACGTCTATCAGACGAAGATTACGAGTCTTGAAAACTTACGTACACGTATACGAACTGCTGCAGATAACATAACCCGCAAATGCTCCAGAATGTGTTTAGAAATGCTGCGGAACGATTTGAGCTGTGCAGGATACTGATGGGCGTCACGTCGAATCCTACTCTTAATTATTTAATAAATGTTACCACTTTATCATTTTATGATTGAATTCCATATAATTTCCAAGTGCTTCACAAAAATAGATCCTGACTTTATGTACACCCTGTATTATATATATATATATATATATATATATGTGTGTGTGTGTGTGTGTTTTAAACGAATGATCAGACAGATTGTTGGCGAGTGACTGAAAAGTTAACTATAAATAAAATTGCTACCTATCGTCACGATCCTATATCTATTGGGAAGAGAACTTTTAGAATTCCTTAAAGTAAGAACGATTAAGATGATTATTTACAAATACGTTTCCTGGGTTTTTTTATTTTTCATTCGAAGACACGAATTCAATTTTCGACACTCGTTTAGTTTTACGAGCTTTGTTTTTTCCTTTCTCTGGCTTTTAAAAGACGTCTTTTCATTCGTAGGATTAACGTGGAAAGTTTATTGTTTCGTATCTTCACCGGGTACGAAATTCACCTCCCGAATGCGTTCATCCTCGGGGGTTTCCATATTTTTGGTAATGGCTGAGATGTTCAGTTATTGTTCGTTTTTGATGCAGTACTGCAATACCACCTTCGACTACAATATTATATATTATATATAATTTTTTTTTAAATCCACTTATCGATGACTGCATACAAATTGTTGAAAAAAAAAAAAAGGTTTCTAGTTTACATGGCCACTGTCAGTAAGTTTTTGGTTTTCATTTTAACGCTTTATTTATTCTGTTCTTTTCCCGTTTTGAATAAATTGATGTGAAATGGAAACAGTAACATTGTATAGTTTAATATTTGGCAAACAATGCCCATAAAGATGGTAGATTGTGACAAACCTAATTAGTCTTCAATATGACCCCCCCCCCCCTTCCGGACACGACAGAGGTCATAACGAGAGGCTAATTCTTACGACCACCCGCGTGTGGTTTAGTGATAGACCCCGTTTCTTCAAATGTGCGTACCACTGCACTATGGAGTCGTTTTTAGGAGCTTTTCGAACACCATACACACGGCGAAACTCACCTTGTACCGCTGGCACACAAACTTAGCAAATCAAATGACACACTTCGCACGTTGTTGTGCATTCGCCGGCATCTTCGAAACTGACATATGTCTCATAAGTCTGGCAGCTGATGGCATAGCCTATTACAAACTCCCACATTTTATGACCACACGTGCAACAGATGAGCGCTGTATCACTTCTCGGTAGATTCTCACAGCGTTTTTATTTTATCCATACCCAAACGGATCACCTTGTGTGTATACATACATACATACTGTAGTTCAAAGGTGCGTCTTTCTGTTGATCATTGTGTGTGCATGAACGAGGTTCTATTTTTACCTCATTTACCAGTGTTCAGGAAATATATATATATATATTCTCTCTCTCTCTCTCTCTCTCTCTCTCTCTCTCTCTCTCTCTCTCGAAAGTAATAACTATAACTTGTAATTAAAATAAGTGCGCGAAACCGCAGGTTTATTACTCAATTTTAAGGTTATGGCATAAAGTTTTAAAAAGATCAGCATCTGGACTGTTTTACTGGTCTCCGGCAGTTAATTTGTAATTATTATTGTTGTTGTTATGGTTACTACTAATAATTGCATTGTTCGGGGGTTCCTGAAACGAATGAACTTTATTGTGGCGCAATCAGTTAGGAATTAAGCGTTCTCTGTTTCAGACAATAGTTTAAAATATAATTTAAAGTTGAATGGACATCTAACTTCCATTATTCAGTTTGAAGTGTTGATCGAATTTCGAATTAAATGTTACATTTGACCGCAAAGCGAGTATACGTCGTTTTCTTTTCACGGCTAAATAAGTCAAAGTTTTAAGTTCACATCCTTTCGGAATTCGAAAAACGAAATTAATTTTCTTCCTTTGCTCGTGGGAAATAAATTCCCCGTGGACACGCAACCAACCAACGGTTCCTATTATCGAAAGCGCGCGTGCGCAAACCAGGGTCGTGGAGTCGTGGAGTCGGAGTCGTGGAGTCGCACGTTTCAGGGCGGAGTCGGAGTCGGTAAAAGACTTCCGACTCCGACTCTAATTTCTGTGTCCTGTGTCCCCTTAATTTCTAAATCCTAAATACTAACATTTAGGTTATTTAGTTTTTTTGGTCAATAAACCTTATTCATTGATAGCCCCTAGATTAAGTTTTTTTAATATTTTTTTTTTACATTTTCAGAATATACAATTAATATTTATTTAAATATAAAATATAAAATATAAAATTTCACACTTAGTGTGGTGGTGATGAAATGTCTTATTATTATGATAATTATAGAGTGAAACACTAGAGGAGTCGGAGTCGGTATATTTAAAATGTGAGGAGTCGGAGTCGGATTTTTAGATTTTTGACAATGTGTGGAGTCGGAGTCGGAAAATTTTGGACAGACTCCACAACCCTGGCGCAAACGTCACTGAAGATCCCGTTTATTCGTTTAGAATTAGTATTGTTTCGTTAGTAAGTAAATAATTCGTCCAATGGAGTAAAAAAATAGCAAATTTTCGCATTCAGCAGAATTCGTTAAGCATTTTCAAAACGGGAGGCGACGTCATTAATTTTTATGGATATTTTAAAGGTAAGGGTTTTGTTATTGGAAATGGCCCTTTTGTTAGTTTGTTGTACCCTCTTGTCACGAGTTCATCTCGGTCGCTGCTTACTTTTTAAAACATAGGTCGTTGGTGTGATCCATCTTAAATTTAGTCTCTCGTTCTTTCACAATTTGGTGTATAGGAAATGTGAAATGTATTTGGGTTATACTGTATAATACTTCCATCAAATAGAAAATGTTACTTAAATTTTGTATAGGTATATTAATGGCTTTGAAGCTCTTTGAAACACACACACACACACACACACAACACACACACACACACACACACACGTTTTTTAAAGTCTTTTTAAAGTAAAAGTGACAGTTCAGTACAATTTTATTGGGGTCAGGAAGATAATTTGAATTACTTTAGAGTTAATGCATAATAATGTCCTCGATGCCAAAATGAAGTTGCGGATGATAATCAAACGTGGGAAGTTATGCGCCATTATAGTTAGGCTAAATTACAAAGCACAGCCAACAAAGTGCAATGAAGCCGTCATATACGTCTCAATAAATAAGGTCCATTTCACTATTCCACACTTTTGGTCCGATTTTCTCAAAATATTTTACATAAAATGAAGAAAATATTTACGTCAGAAGGAAAGTGACAAATAATTTAAATACGTTCGTAAGTGGGCGCGTTAAATTGATTGGTTCATTCTTAAATTTTAAGTTTCGTAATTCAAGAGTACAGTATACGATAGGTTAGATGAATTTAATTTGGGTTTTACGTTAACAATCGCCGTTTGTTGCTCGCTCGTGAACCAAGAATTTGTTACTGGAAGGGATGACGCATCCTCCTTATTCCACATTCTATCGTCTTCCGGCGAACATGTCAGACGATGAATTTCTCGCCCTTCTCATTCGAGCGGAGTAATCAAATAAAGTGTCGTTCCGATAGGAGGTTGAAACCCCTCGTGCGTACGTACGTTCGGATCAATGTAGAATTCGGACCCCAGCCTTCTTTAGTTAGCTTTATAAGGCTAACTAACGAAAATATCACGACCTAACCTAACCAATCGTCAAGGGCGTACAGTTAACCTAACGATTGGTTAGGTTAGGTCGTGATATTTTCGTTAGTTAGCCTTATAAAGCTAACTAAAGAAGGCTGGGGTCCGAATTCTACATTTGATCCGTTCGTTCTTCCTGAAACATACCCTCACCCCCTTTTCTAAGACCTTCTGTCCCCTTATTTAGATTCTGGGACCATTAATTTAGAACGAAGTCGCGGCGTGTCCTTCCTCCATATTCGTTTGGGGCATCCGTTTTTTAATTAGCAATATTTTTCGTGGAACGGTCGTATTTTTTGGCTCTCCGCTAAATATAGTGAACATCAAACTCTTATCTTCTGAGGAACAGGAGCGAGCCTGATAATAATAATAATAATAATAATTATTATTTATTTTTTTTCTCAACTAATATTTAATTTATTTTGGAACTCCATTAACAATGTTATAAGTGTAGGATTATGTTACGATAAAAAATAATCTTCGAAACGCGTGTATATGCAGTATATAAAAAATGTAAAAAGATGAAACTCTTCATACTTTCACTTGAACAATGAATACATCGATTATATATATATATATATATAATAAAAATATAGATGGAGTGGTCGTCATTTTTCATAGCTCTGCGGTTGCATTTACGGAGCTTACAAATAGAGCTCGTTGCGGTTGCGGTTATGTACCCTATAACATCATAATATTACCTAAGAATAAACAAGACAATAAAATATCGCGTTTAGCCACACTTTTCAGTCTACAATATAATGACTATAATCTAAACTGTAAAAAGTGTTTTCAGGATGAGGACCCAACGCGTTTTGCATCCCCCAACCACTTTCCCCAACCACCGCCCATCGAAAGTGGTATATATATATATATATATATATATATATATATATATATATACTATTTAGTCCTCATATTTAAATTGAATTGCTGGGAAACTGTATTTCAAAGTTTTTCAGCTTTGTACCCCTTCACTGGGCCTTCAGCCTATTCCTTTTTTTCATCGCAGATCAGGGTTGGCATAATTGCCCACTTTATTCGAAAAAACCAACCCACCGGGTTTTTTCAATAAAACCCGGACAAAATTGGGGAAAATCGTTTTTTTTTTTTTTCAAAAGTATGTTATTATAAGTCTCCAATACAATAATAATTAATGTTATTTATTTTTATACCTGCTAAATGGTTTAGAGGTATAAGATGATAAAAACATTTATAAAAGGAATACAGTTGACACAATAAAATACACCTGTATTTAATTTATAAAATATTTCATGACTCATGTATAGTGATGTTAAAAAACGGGTTTTTTTATGTCCATGTTTTTTTGGTCGTTTTTTTTTTTTTTTTTTTTTTTTTTTTTAATAATATATAGATATTGCCAATTTAATTATAAGGTATACTTTTGCAATGATATATATTATAAAAATAAATACATAAATAATAAAATAGGCCATATGGTACCAGTATAGAATGTCCTTTTCAGCCTATTTACAGAAAAAAACTGGCCTCTTTCTTGCACTGAAAGTCTTGTATCTTGAGATCTGTTGAACTTGCGAGAACACTGGCTGGGAGCTGACTGCCCATTGTCCAACCTTTCCAGGACTCTCCCATCCATGCCTCGGATTTTGAATCTCCCACCTAACTATCCTTTAGACCCGCGAATATATACATACACATACACCCATATACATATATACCAATATATACATAAGTACTTATATACACATTTATATCTATTATATACCCCATACACACGTAGTGATGTAAAAAAACCGTTTTTGTTGTTTTTTGTTTTTTTTGTCGTTTTTTTTTTTTTTTTTTTTTTTTTTTTTTTTATTTAATAATTAATATAGATATTGCCAATTTAATTATAAGGTATACTTTTGCAATGATATATATTATAAAAATAAATAAATAAATAATAAAATAGGCCATATGGTACCAGTATAGAATGTCCTTTTCAGCCTATTTACAGAAAAAACTGGCCTCTTTCTTGCACTGAAAGTCTTGTATCTTGAGATCCATTAAACTTGCGAGAACACTGGCTGGGAGCTGACTGCCCATTATCCAACTTCCCAGGACTCTCCCATCCATGCCTCGGATTTTGAATCTCCCACTTAACTATCCTTTAGACCCGCGATGACATATTCCCCCCCCCCCCCCACGAGACCATCCATATATATATATATACATACACATACACCCATATACATATATACCAGTATATACATAAATACTTATATACACATTTATATCTATTGTATACCCCATACACATGCATACATCCAGAATTCCAGATACATACGCATGCATACTCACATATATACCTACACAAACTCATACACCTCTTTCGCCCTTTCATTACCTCCGAGATCATTTAGCACATACAGTAATATCCATACAGCCAAAAGAAACCGATTAAGCACAGACAGAGCAGCAAAGCTAGTATTTATATCCCAAAATGCAAAATTCCAAGAAAGTGAAGTAAAACATGGTGCTTCATTGGCTTCGTCAACATCCAAATCTGCAATAAGTACCAGTACCTGTGATATTGAAACTATATGCTCTAATCAATCTAGTAATAATGATTCTTCAATGGAAATAGAATCAGATAATGAAAGTTAAACAGCATTAGGTTAACACAAAGGTTAAAGAAAAGAGATGAATATTTTTATTTTTTTTATTTTTCTATTTGGAATATATATATACACACACACACTGGTATTCTTGCCAATCACAATTATATATATTGTTTTATACCAGTATTATGTATTTTTTATTATGTATATTATACCAGTACCTGTGATATTGAAACTAGCATATATGCTCTACCCAATCTAGTGATGATTCTTCCATGGAAATGAAGGTTAAACAACATTAGGTTAACAAAAAGGTTCAAAAAAAGGTGAATATTTTTTTTTTCTATCTGGAATATATATACTGGTACTCTTGCCAATCACAATTATGTATATTGTTTGAAACGAGGAAGAATGTTTTATGTTCTAGTTAAAAAATATATATGTTGGGTAAATGTGATAAATTGGTAATTATGCATAATTACCGGTAAATATGCATAATTGAAAATATCATGACTTAACCTAACCAATTGTCAAGGGCGTACAGTTGACCTAACCGGGCATTCAATTGACCTAACTTTGAATGCCCTGTTAGGTCAATTGAATTGAATGCCAGGTTAGGTCAATTGAATGCCCGGTTAGGTCAACTGTACGCCCTTGACAATTGGTTAGGTTGTCATGATATTTTCAATTGTGCATATTTACCGGTAATTATGCATAATTACCAATTTATCACATTTACCCCAACATATACATCTAAAAAATGAAGGTTTGTTTTTCCTTTCTATTATATACTTTTTGTGTGATTCAGTTTTTCTAAAAGATGACTATATATACTAGGTATAACCGTATAAGCATGGTAGTATAGTAAATTATAGGTAATACTAATATACTTATTAGATTAAAGGAAGAAAAATATGGAATAAGTTTAAAACAATAAAAAACAAAAAAAACAAACTATCTTCGTTTTAAACAAAAAAAAACGACAAAAAAAAGCAAAAAAAAACGACACAATAAAAAACGACTCACATCACTACTCATGTACTGTATTTTAGATAAACACACGACTCATTTAGCAAACTCAACAACCCCTGACAGCAGACATGTTCAAACAGATTTCCACCCAATTACCAAAGGGTGACAATTCATGGGAGTGATCTGTGTAACTTGTTTGAAAATGTTGTGCTCTGTTCATACTTCACGGTTAGTCAGTAAGGATCAAATAATGCAATGTACAGTATTCAGGTGGTTCCCAGTAGTGAGAAAAAGAGTTTGTTAACAAATAGTGTCAGGCATCAGCGCTTGACACACTTGATTGTAACTATTATTTAAATACTGTACACTACAGTAAATTTTATTTGATAGATGTCAGCTATAATTATTAATATTTTGTGTGTAAGATTAAATGTAAAATAATTTTATAGTGTAATATATATATATATATATATATATATATATATATATATATATATTATATATATATATATATATATATATATATAAAATATTAATTATATTAATTAAAAAATCTTTATTATAATTAATGAATAGACTATAGGTCTAGTTACAAATAAAATTTAACATATTATTTACAAAGAAAATGCCACGTGTAGCAGGTGCAGGAAGAAAAAGTAAGGGTGAATGGAATGAAGTGTTAAGTGTAGAAGGAACAAATAAAGTTATATGTAAGTATTGTAACACTGAAATAAGTGGTAAAATTGAATGGATAAAAGTCCATTTAAATAAATGCCCTAAACGAGTTAGGCTATGAAAACCCTTCACCTAAGCCTTCTGTGTCATCAAGCCATTCAGATGAAGTGCATGAGAATTGATGCTTTCTGACGATGAAACAAACACGGTACAACATCAACTGCTTCAGTACTGCATTCAAAACACCACAGAAAAAGAAAGCAAAGTCAGTTCAAGAATGGGTACATAGCCACCACAGAACTGTACAGCCAAAAATAAGAGCTTTTTCAATTGTAACAACTCCAGCACAGCAAGAAGCAATAGACAAAACAATTGCAAATTTTTTTTAAGCTAGCAATCTTTCTTTCCTGACTGCTGAAGAGAAATATTTTAAAGAAATGATGAATATTGCAAGACCAGGTTATAAGACTCCATCACGCAAGGATCCAGCAGGGCATTTGTGTGGATGAAGTTTACAATGATGTAGAGAATAGTCTGAAAGAACAGTTGAGTGCAGCCGATTGCACATTGACAGTATGCATGGATGGATGGTCATCTGTGAAGAATAACCCTATATTAGCCTCATCAGTGCACACAGGTCAAACATCATTTCTACTTAAAGCCATTGATTCGGATCTGCAAAGAAAAACTTCAGAATATGTCTGCAAGAAGTTAAATCAGCAGTGGAAGAAATCAAAGAAAAGTACAACAAAAAGGTGAGCTTTTTACATAGATATTGATTCCATAATTGCACAATTTTATTTTGCCTTGATTATTGAAAAATAAGTTTTAATATACATCTGGGAACAGGAACTTGTGTAAAATACAATAGTTATCAATAATTAAAATTGTAAATTAATACTATTAATTATAAAAAAAATTTCTTCATATTATTCTTGAAACTGAAAACAATCATTGATGTTCCTTACAAAATAATTTGAAATAAAATATTGCTAAATATTGTAATACTGGTACTGAATTTATTGTACAGACAGTCAGAGATTTGGTTCCTAGATATAGTATATAATGAAATATATAATTTAATCTGTTTTACTTAACTAATTTTAAATGTTTTATATGTAAATTTTGGATTTTTTTTAGAACATAGCCAAGTCTCTGATGGTTATTCCTGTACTCATCTGTAAATTGGTATAAAATGTTACAATAAAAATTTGTGTTCTACAACAGGTTTTTGCGATATGCACAGACAATGAGGCTAAAATGAAACGAAGGAATGATGAAAGAGGACGAACAAGTGGACCACATCATTGCATATGGCTGCTCAGCCCACTATCTAATTTGCTGGAAAAGTAGTTACACCTCAAACCTGTTATGAAACATGTAGTTCAAGTTCAAAAATATTTCAGAAACCATCATCAGTCTCATGTATGATCATAGTAGCTACAGTATTATGAAGTTTAATTAAAATTATCAAATTAGTTTGATAAAGCATCTATTTATTCTAATGAAACATGGCTCAAGTTTTAATTTTTACTTTCTTGTACAGTAGTAACTTGTATTGAATGAATTATATCCTTATAAATAGGAATTAATAACTTTTTTGTATTCATAGGGATGGCTCCAAGAAAAAGGAGGAATGATGCCACAAATACCTAATGACACTCGGTGGAATAGTCAAAAAGCTTGTACTGACTCATTCATAAAAACTTTTATAAATACGTTGAGATATCCAATGAACATAAGATCGATGACAATATTGCAAAAGTCTTGGCCAACACTCATCTGTACAAAGAGATAGTAGACCTTCAAAAGCAAATTACAGAAGTAGCTGAAGCTCTCAATATACATATATACATATTTACATATACATGTATTATTCACATAATTTTACATGTGCATATGTAGCACATTCACATCTATAAGTACTTTTATATATTATATAACCATAGAATATGAAAACAAAAATATTTCGTTACAGCTCCAAAGTGATTCAGCAACATTGTCCACTGCAACTGATGTTTGGATAAGTCTACTTCAAAGTGAAGCACTGGAACCTTACAGATCAAGCATCAAGTCAAGAATGGATGAAGCAATTGAACCTTTCTTCTATATTGCCAACTTGATGGATCCTTCTGCATTAGGTATTTTTTTTAATTTACCCTTGCTAGATTAGACATGCACTGTGGTTGTATTTTGCTCAAGATTTTTAGTTCAAATAGGTGGTATGTAGTGTACATGTTAAAATATCTAGTAATGTACAATACTTAAATAGGTGTGTATATGGTCTTTAGCTAACTACTATATAGTAGATTTTTTTTATTGAGCTGATATAATATCTATTTAGAAATAAATAAAAATTAATCAATTATTCCTCCCAGATTGACATTGTTCTCGTATTCATATTCTTGTGTTTATTTATGCAGGAGCAAAACTGAGTGCTGAGAAAGAAGATGAAGCAGAAGAGTGGATAACAACTCACAAGCCTGAATTTCTCCCACAGTTCATGGCTTTTAGGATTAAAGATGATGGAATATTTCCAGTTTCAATGTTTCAACCACAAGTTCTTGCCATGTATAAAGATAGACCCGCAAATTGGTGGCAGCTTATGGAAAATCGCACAGCAAAAAAAGAACACTGCCAGCTGATTTTTGTCAATATTTTAAACATTTGCTTAGTTGTCCCCCAAGTTCTGCATCCATTGAGATAATATTCTCTACTTTTGGTTTGGTCTGGACAAAATTAAGAAACAGGCTAGGTGTAGATAAGGCCTCAAAATTAGTTAAAATACACAGGTACTTGCGCTTAGCAACTCCACCTCTAGAGGTAGATTCTGATTATATGGTCATGGAGACAATGGAGTAATTATAAAATGCTTATGAGCCATACTGTCTTATAGTTTTATAACAATTTAATAGTTAAATACTGGAATTTGCTATTTGGTTTTGGATCATTTCACACACACTGTATTTTAATTTTGTTTTTCAATGAGTTTCATAACCTACTGTTCAGTGCTGCAACACAAATGTAAACTTATTGACTAAACTTTTTAATGTCCTACATAGATCGAATAACCTGTTTAGTTTATAGAGCGTTAGTAATTATAATATAACAAATGGTATTCCTATTTTAATGAAAAAATACAGATAAATATAAAAGAAATGACAACTTTTGAAAACCCCCCACCTGGGTGGGTAAAATAGCGGGTTTTTTAAAGTGGGTTTTTGAAAAAACCCAGGTGGGTAAAAACGGGTTACCCACTTCCGTGCCAACCCTGTCGCAGATGATCCCTGATCCAATAAATAACACTGGTCAACACTCATTTTATTGCCAATCATATTAGAGTGATTTTGGGGTAACTTTGTGGTGCTGATTCCGAATATGACATCGGTTTTGCTAGATTGGCTCTAATTTATGAGATAATTGGTACCCCATTGAAACACGTAAAAATGCAAAAAAATTAATGTTCAGGCGGAGCATACTTACAAATCGCATTGAAATTGTCTCAAATCATACAAATGTAAACACATGAAATACATAATGGCATTTTATTCGGTCTCACCATCTAGAATGTTCCGGTAGTTTCCCATATGCACGCGTTATCGTTACGTTTCCTATTAATTGAGGGTATTCATTATCTCAAGAACTAGAGCCAAATCGGAAAAACTACTTTGTTTGGAATTCAGCAACCCCAAAATACCCTAAATTCGTACGAATTTCCTTGGCAACGAAAAAAAAATTTTTTTTTTGTTGACCTGTGTAATTGTTCACTAGGAATACTTGAGAAGGGACATCCAAGGTATGTCCGAGCCAGTTTGCTCAAATTTTTGTATTTCTTTTGATTTGACCTCCACCAAGCCAAAGCATCATGATGATGTCCAATCCTTTTTCTTTGTGATATTTTTCGATCATTTTTTGCAAGTCTGCTCAACTCAGTTTCGGTCTCGTCATCACTACTGAAAGCAAATAGAACACTCATTGAGTCCATTATTGTTATTGATTTACTCGTAGAATCTGATGTTTGGCCTAAATCGAGCAGTGGTTTCTTTGCCGGTGGTTCACTGGCTGTCTTCGAGTCCGATGATGTTTGAGTCTTGTCCATTTTATCACAAAGATATCCCAATTTTTCCTGAACACCTTTTGTGACATGTGACGCGGAAAAAAATTTTGCTTTTTACCTTGGATCCAAATAGGTAGCTTGCCAAAGAATACGTCATTTGCTTCTAGGCCATCAAATCTTGCTAGCTCTCTCTGCGCATTATCTCCTTTATTGTTTTTATTCCACGATCAGCTTCAGATTCGCCACTTAGAGGTTGCAGCACATTTTTCAAGGAAACGATGAGGGGAATAACATCAGGTATGGAAGAGGTGGAACTACTCAATTTTTTTGTGATATCATCGAATGGTTCCAGCACAGCCAGAGTTGTTGCATTTTGGAGTTAGCAGCGGTTCCTTCAACTTCAGTGTTCTCTGCATCATGTGATAAGTGCTGTTCCACCGTGTGGCGACATCATGAATGACTGTAAGTTCAGGTTGATCTAAGCATTTCTGAATTTTTTTTAACTTATCCTGTGCCATCGTAAAACGGCTGAAATGAGTAGCGATGGATCGAAGTTTAGCTAACAAGTCAGAGATTTTTGTGAGGATAATCCACTTTTGATTACAAGTTGCAGTTTATGAACAGTGCAATCGATATTATGGACGCCAGTGAGAAACAAAGCTTTTATCATGTTTGTTCCTGAGCGCGTATTATACAATGGATGGATGAATGGGCAATATCCCACTTCTGAAGCATCTGCTCAAATTTTTCTGACAAGTATTCTCCAGTGTGGCGATTTTCAAGTGGCATTATGCTGAACACCAAATTGGTTCTCTTGAAGTCTTGATTCACTGCATGGCATGTCAGAAAGTAAAGACACTCCAGCAGACGTGTCTGACCATGCATCCGTTGTCAATGATACTTTCGAATCTTTTAGAGGCTCAAGAATTTTGATCACTTTCTTTGAAACAAAGTCATAGATATCGTTGGTTTTGTTGCATACAAGATCAGTGTAGCACTGACGCTGTTTCACTTTTTACTGTGGAGCTGTTTCAGCCATGAGTCTCGTGAAACCTACGTTCTCAACGTGGCTGAATGGCAAATCATCCATTATCATCATTTCTGCTGTGCGATAGTCCAGTGGTTTTGATTTGGAATGATTCGCATCCCAAATTTTGACTTTTTCGAAGCAACTTTCAATCGTCTGATTCTTTTCTTTCACTGCACACTTCGTTTCCTGTAGGGGTGTAAGAGGCACTTTTGACTCATTTTTCTTTTTTGACTGTTCATTAGCTTCATTTTCACTAGATATGACTTCATTATGTTCCTTCTTGTGCATTGAACGCAGATGGTTTTTTAAGTTATTGGTATTCCTTCCCTTTCGTGAATGGTCTTATTACATATCACACACATCCCTACATCGTTTGACACTCTCGAGAAGTACTTCCACATTGCACTCGTAGTGGTTGCACCACAGTCGAACACTTTACTAATGGGTTGAAGCACGTAACGTTCCAAAGGTAGCGACGGAGAGCTAGCGCAACATAACCACCCTCACTCGTGTCTGAACAGAAACTGAAGCCAGACGTGTCTGAAGCTGGTGCTTTAGTTTAGTTTGTAACTTGGTAGTGAAGGTTGCCTAATTTCTAATAAAAGAAAATCGAGTGTTTTTTATTTTTTTTTATCAACAGTAATTATACATCATCATTGCTTTATTAAATATAATTAAAATAATGCTTTTCTAGCCACCTAGCATTGATAAGTGTAAGTTATTACATGATGCATTTACCATCCAGTCCAAGTAGCAATTCTAGACATGTTGCAATTAGGGCTCAGCAAATTTTTACTTTTTTGCACCCTTGAGTGAAGGCATGAGTCATGACAGGAACAGCATTTGGCGACGTTTACTGTATAGCAATTATAACGCATTACACTAGCATTTATAGCATTTGTTTGCCCTAGTAAGAAGATATCCTCAAACAACCGCACTGATAAATGCGGTTGCGGACAACCGTTACATCACTAATAAATACACACACACACACACACACACACACACACACACACACACACACACAGGGTGTTTCATAACATGTGGGACGCACTTTCAGGATGGATTCAGGACCAGAAAACAATGAAAAAAGTTTATATAAACATATACCCAAAATCGCTTTGTTTCCTAGTTACAGCCCGTTATGTGTTCCAGCAAGTATCCGCCTTACCTCTAAAAGAAGTGCTCAGAAAGACCGCCTTGCGCTTGGATACACGGCTGAATACGCCTCGTCATAGACTGCCTGACACGTTCAAACATTCCAGATATTGCTCGGATTTTCTGGCATCCTCGTTCTACACGTTGGCGAAGCATTTCAACGATGTCAAAGGGTGTCACATAAACGATGGATTTCAAATGACCCCACAGGTAAAAATCGAGTGGATTCAGGTCCGGTGAGCGAGCAGGCCACGCAATGGATCCTCCACGGCCTATCCATTTATCAGGGAAATGGTCATCCAAATAGTCTCTGGCTATTCGACTGAAATGAGGCGGAGCGCCGTCATGTACAAACCACATACGACGTCGGTCACCAAGAGGAATTTCATCTAGTAAATCGCTTAAATCATTCCTTAAAAAATTGGAATAGGATTCTCCTGTTAATCTTCCAGGCAAAACAAAAGGACCGATTAAGTTTTGCCCATACATTGATACTAAATTGGTGGTGCCTTGACTGGATGATACGGGTGCTGACACCAGAATGTTCCTCCACGCGATTCAGGACCCGCTCCTCCAACTCAACAGTTCTGGCGCTGATTGGTCTACCACCATCTTAACTCGCTTGTTGAATAATCCTGTATCACCAAGACGCTCGTCTATTCTACTTCATTGCCTATCAATCCTGCCCAAAACATGACACTACCTCCACCGTGTTGGCGTCTTAATCTCGATGGTAGAAATTGGCTCTCAGCAATCCATCTTCTTGACCAAACATCAAGTCCCTCAAGGGTTGCTTTTCATTCATCGGTGAACAATACAGTATTAAAATCTGTTTTCACGTACTGACGCGCCCATTCAGCACGCTGCTTCTTGTACCTGGGTGTTAATGGTGACTGAATCGTAGGTTTACACGTCTTGCCAATTGTTTGGAGGATTCCACATCGAGATGTTCTTGGTACATTATGTATGCCAGCCTGCTCAAAAACCTCTCTACTTAAGGACAATGGATGCTTTGCAGTTTGCGCTTGATTACAGATATCTGCCGCCTTGTCACTTTTCTTATAGCTCCTTTATCACTTCGCTGCCTCAGTTTGGTACCCTCCGCTACAAACTTGTTTACAGTTCGATAAGCTCTGCCAAACTGCTTCGCAATTTCAATAGATTTTATATTTTCAGCGAGTAACTTGACTATTTTTCTTTTCTCACTTAATGTTAAATCCTTCTTCTTACCCATTTTCACCATTTAGATCCGTAAATAGAGTACTTGCTTAATAATTCGGAACACAATATTTTACATATTTTTCAATAAAATGAGATAATTATTTTAATTAACAAAATATTTTATCAAAATGAATACCATCAATGCTGCTATATATAGTGATTATTTGCTACAAATTTCATTGAAATCGGGGAAAAACTTTTGAAAACATTGGAGAAAATGTAATCTGTTTAATAAGTGCGAACGCAGTGTACTTTACTTTATATATGTACACCTTGATACCTTGGTTTTGTTTCCGCCCGAATTGTTCATTCTGACGAAGGTCAAGCTTGTCACTCCACCTTAATGTGGAATCCGAATAACGTCCCACCAGCAACCCAGCGTTTTAGCCACTAGGCTACCCAGGGTACCCATTTATCTACCAACCAATATTTTTGTGTGGAAGGATGAACAGCTGGGTTTTGCTGCGCGCCGCCTACCGTCACCGTGTCTCGATCCTGGGGCCGATGGATTTGTAGTCAGCGACGCTAACCGGTACATCACCGAGGCATATATATATATATATATATATATATATATATATATATATATATATATATATATATATATATATATTTACTTTACTGTAAAATGAAATAATGCTTTATTTGTTCTCATTTCATCTATGACGAATGACTCGTTATTTCCGGCGTTTGAGTGTAAGGTATAAAAGCGTGTTTGCTAAATTGTTGGAATTCAGTTTGAAAATGGTCGTTTTTCCATTTTGTTTGTTCCCTTCTGAAAAGAGCTTCCTCGGTGAGAGTTGCGGAGACGTGACCTCCATTTTTACCAGGTGGTCAATCGCAAAACTCGGTTTGGTTTTAAAAATTTTCCCCTCCACCTTAATCGTTTTTAGAATTAATGAGCGCCTGAATTGACTTTCTTCATATTCTACTTCTATTTTTACTGCTTCCGCTTCTAATTTTTCTTCACTTTACGACTTTCACGCGATATATTTGAACGTAGTTCATGATCGTCCGTCGAAACTTTTCATTTTTTAAGCCAAACGTCTTGGTTTGGATTTTATAGGGTATTTTCTTTTTATATTTTATATGTATATATTTATTCATTTGTTTGATTTATGAAAGGTATTGCCTGTAGTCGAAAATTCTGTATTAATCTAGCCGTATTTCCGTTACGTCCTTTCGCATAAATTCGTAAGAAAGATAATTTTTCTTTGTGTTTTTTTAATGTGATTTTAGAGAAGTATTGCGAAGAATAAGAGGACGATGTAAGGATATGCGACGAAGGGGACCTACGGCTTTACGTGGAATTCGAATTACCTACGGGGATCGCCTCTACATCTAATTCGCGGAGGACGGTCAACCATCCAAGAACCGAACAAACCCAATGGCTTTTTGATGATCTAACTCAGTGGTTCCCAACCTTTTTTTGCCGCGATCCTAAATTGGCTACCAACAGGACCTCCCGACACTCGGGCTAAATTGGCTACCAACAGGACCTCCCGACACTCGGGCTAAATTGGCTACCAACAGGACCTCCCGACACTCGGGCTAAATTGGCTACCAACAGGACCTCCCGACACTCGGGCTTACAGTAAAATCTAAATATGTATATAAACTGAATTAAGAAATAGTGAATATAGTGAGCCTTCGCGACCCTACTTGAGGACCACCGCGACCCGAGGTTGGGAACCACTGCTCTAACTGGAAGCGGTGATGCGATGTGGAGACGACGTAACCCTATAAAAGGTATAAATAAAGAAAAAAATAGAATCGACAAAGGAATAAGATATTTGTTTCTTATTTGTTTTTGTGGCTTCTGTTTATTTTCATGTCTCGCTCAATATCGTGAAGCTTAGAATTGTGTGTAAATATTTACAGTATATACGTTGCGGGCAGTATTTTCTTCGCAGTTACGAGCTTTTTCATAATGAAGAAAGGTATTAGATTATTTTCTGCAAAAGAGATTGAGGGGTTGTACACTCGATTCAAAAAGTTCTGTTGCGAAACGTCCCCTGGTTTTGCTGAGAAGCATGCGACAGGGCATTTTTGAATCGATGCAAAAATTTAAATTTGTATTTAGCTTTTTTTTATGCAGGAAGGAGGGGCCAAGGGCGAATGCGCGCAATCCCCCCCCCCCCCCCCTGCCACATAGAGGATGAAGGTTACACCTGTTACACCACAGTTATTCATATCATTGATTACGTCTCCACACACACATAAGCAAGTGTGTTTCCCTTCTACATGACACGTTGATTGCACAGGTTGTAGGGAAGGGGAGTTTACCTGAATTTGAAAATACTTAACAAATTGTGTGTGTGTGTGTGTGTGTGTGTGTGTGTGTGTGTGTGTGTGTGTGTGTGTGTGTGTTTAAATCAGTTTTTAAAAGCTTTTCGAATTTATTTATAAACTCTTCTCTCAAATGTTTTGGACAGATGTAAACAGCTTTGAAAGCCCTTATTTTTCTCGACAACTTCAAAACAATGAGATGTTCTGTAAGGGAAGAGAAAGAATGGAGGGGACGTCATCCACTTAATTAAATATAACATTTTCCCCTCCTTAAATACTGAAAAGTAAACTTTTGTAATAGACTTGAAGAAAATAAAAAATACATTTTACATTGAGATGAATAATATTAAGTACTAACTCTAGAAAACATTTTATTTAACATTAGTAAAGTTTTTGTTTTGAGAGAGAAGAGAGAATCCACTCGGCTTCCGCAAGAAAGAAGAAGCGAAAAGAAAATGAAATAAAGAAGGTTAAAAACTCTCGTACCATGTTTACATTTATAAACGTTGTAATGCCTTCACACACGAACAGCAGTAAAAGTAAAGTATAAGAACAAACAAAGCTCCCCCCTTCTTCGCCAGCTACTGTAGGCAGAAAATAGGTGTGAAAGAAGATTTGTAGGGAAAATTGTAATGGAAAATTCATTTACGCCGTGTGTACAGTTATCTCGTGTGCCTAATTACGCATTAGAGCAGCGTTTCGCAGCTGGTTCCCGGATTGGTGCCGGTCCGCGGAAGGAAAGCTAGAGGTCCTGACAAACAAAGCTTCATATTAAATGAACTTGAGAGAGAAGCAAGCACAAGTTTCTCACTCAAAGCATAAATGTTAGATTAAAAATAAATTAACAAGTTTGCCGTTGTGAAAATGTTTTCCTTTTTCCAAATGCATATGCGCGTCTGTGTAAGCCGATACATTGTTTGTTTTTAAGTTTGCGCGGGCTATTAGCAATAACAATTATGCTTTCTTTTTGTTTTGACTGTGTATTATACAGTATGTCCGTCTGTGAAGTTGTGTAATTTGTATATGTTACGGGGAATCTGTGTAATTAGGGATGTCATGAAATTTCTTGTAAGGTTAAGTAATGACATTTTCATTAAACCTACGGGAAAATTATTGAATGCCCAGTTTGGTCACCTGTACACCCTTGACGGTTGATTAAGTCGTGATATTTTTGTTAAAACTAACGAAAATATCACGACTTAACCTCGCATGAAATCCCTGAACATTTTATGGATTTCATGAAATCTGTAGTTACACAGATTCCCTGTAACATATACAAGAAGTAATTCATCGCTGTATCATTTCTTCGATGAATGCCAAAGGCCACCATTCTGAGAGATTACGTTTTAAAATGACTTATTTTGCCATCATTGACACTGGATTTAGATAAGGGAGCACTATATATATATATATATATATATTATATATATATATATAATATATATATATATATATATATATTATATATATTATACTAAAATCACAGAATAACACGTGATCTTATTAATAAGCAAACAACCACAGGGAAAACGAAAAGGAAACACGAAGTCCGAGCGCTTTCGTGATATATTCACATCTTCAAGGAGAAACAGAAAATAGACGGAGATTACAAAGTAAATGAGTTAAATACACAAGCCAAAAAAAATTCCCAATCGGCAACTCAAATTATTATTCTTCTTCCGCAGCTTATTATCCCATCTTTACATGGGGTCGCTGTTTTTGGTTCGTCTTCTTCACTCTCCTCTGTCGTATACCGCGTCCTCCTCCAAGTCCTTCTCCCTGATGTCCGCCACCACACAGTCCCTCCATCTCGTCTTCGGTCTTCCTCTTCTTCTCCGTCCCGGCAACTCCATCTCCAGCACTCTGCGCCCCACATACTCCTAGATGAAATTAGACAAAAAAAACTACAGAGAACAAAAATAATTATAACGGTTATAACCGTTATAATAATTTTTGTTCTCTGTACTGTTTTTTTTGTCTAATTTCACCTATATAGTTCTTTTATATTTAGTAATTTAACAGCCTACAGATTGTTATCTATAGAAAAAATCTTGAGGGTTTTATTGTCTTTAATTTGAGTTGCCGATTGGGAATTTTTTTTTGCTTGTGTATTTAACTCATTTACTTTGTAATCTCCGTCTATTTTCTGTTTCTCCTTGAAGATGTGAATATATCACGAATGCGCTCGGACTTCGTGTTTCCTTTTCCTTTTCCCTGTGGTTGTTTGCTTATATATATATATATAATGTGGAAAAGGGTTTCTACAGGAAAATAAATTTGCTAAAATTTAAAGATATCATTCTGTTTGTATAAATTAAAATATTAATCCTTTAAAAGATATTATTCTGTTCATATAAATTAAAATATGATTCCGTTAAATTTTTAATATTGTATAAAGTGTCTCAATGCCAGTGGAAAGCTTGGCATCCTTTTTCTCTAACCCTAACGAAAACAGTGTTGTCACGTCTATAATCTTAAACAGAGATTCCTAAATTCTAAATGTTCTTTTCGGCTAAAATAAGTCACATGAAGAAGTTAAGTGTAAAACTAAGATTATATATATTCTCTTGCTAATATCGAATTATATAAATTCTTTTGCTAATATCACTATTTGAGTAGGATTTTGCAAGTTTAATAATCTTTTTTGTAAAACGTGGCACCATGGGAAATTCTCCAGGGAAGAGTGGAAACGGAGTCCCGCCTCGGCCTTCGGGCAGGCAGGGGGAGTGAGTGTTTCGCCCTTCGGCCGGCCGGTTCGGCTGGGCCCCTTAGCTTTTTGATGTAAGCATTTGTTCGTTAATAACTCCAAACAAGTGTAGTGAAAAGGATTTGATTTTTCTAATTACTCTGTATTGTGAAATAAATTCATTAATAGTTTAAACGTGATTTTCCCTCTTGTGAAAATAAAGGGCTGACAAAAAGGAAAAACTCGTAATTTAATCCTTCCGAGAAAGGCACTCGATTCTCTCAACGGACTGAGGGACAGGACGCAATTGGGCAAGGGTATAAAGTGTTGTCCCGGAAACCTCGCAGTCAGATTAATTAAACGGTATAAAACTTCCTTGTTGGTGCGAGGAAGCGACATACTGAGAATACTTTAAACAGTGGGAGATGGTTGTAACGAAGCATAACAACACACTCCCACCCCCCTCGACACACACACATATTATATATATATATATTGGTGGTGGTGGTGTGGTAGCGTCGCTGACTACGAATCCATCGACCCCGAGACCGGGACTCCCGGTGGACAGCAGCCGGCGCGCAGCAAAAACCCAGCTGTTCATTCTTCCACACAATAAAAGAAATTGGTTTGTAGATAAATGGGTACCCTGGGTAGCCTAGTGGTTAAGACGCCAGGCTGTTGGTGGGGCGTGGTTCGGATTTCACGTTAAACTGTAGGTCTAAGGTGGAGTAAAAAAAAAAAGCTTGACCATCAGAATGAAAAATTCGGGCGGAAGCAAACCAAAGTTTGCCAAAGATATATATATAAGATATTTTTTTGTTACGTTATTTCTCGTACCATATTACCCAAATCGTCGCATCATGATCGACACTTTAAATACTATCAATACTGTAAATGAAATTATTGAATTTGAAAACTTAGTCAACTCCGACTATCACGTAAAATCCAAAGTATTAAAAGTTTATTAAAAGTTTGAACAAAGCAATAAGAGTTTTGATTTTTAATTTTTTAAATGGTTTGAGTAAAAGGGTCTATCCCTGACGATTTATTAATTTTAACTTATGTATATAGTGTGCGATCTTTTTTGGGTAAATAGTTGTCATTAAGTAATGGAACCCAATTTACATTATTGAACGCGTTAATATAGTAGCCTCTGGAATAAAAGCCGTATCTTCATCAGTAAAAACTGACTAAAAGAAATTATTTAAAATCGCGGGAATCTTCAGATAGTTATTAGGTTACCTCTTGAGTCTATCAGTGGCCCAATATTGTACCACGAGGGTTTCCTATTATTAAACATAATAATAATACTTCGGATTTTCTTTAATTTCTTTATTACTGGAATTTCAGATACGCGTTTGGCACTTCTAATTAAACGTTTAACCTTCCAACATAAATCTTCATAATTATTAGTGTTGTTGCGAGTGTTCCCTTTATATCGCTCGTAAGCTACATTTATATCTAAGATTTTTTCCTATATCTCTTGTCCAACATTTAGGCAGTACATTTAAATTCTCTTTTCAACTCTTGATCACGCAGTGCTTGGCAATATTTATGAATAAATTTTTGAAATTGCCCCCACATGCTGAGACCTCTGTTTACCGTTAACCGCTTAACTCATTTATTAAACTTAATGAAGTTCTAAAATGATCAAAATTTACTCTCCTAAAGTCAAGCACCTTTACATATTAATTCCTTATTGGAAAAACGTTTGACTTTATCGCTGTTGCCTAAACTCTTTTTCTGAACTAAATTTTTATTAGTAGTTATGACTAAGCCTAAAATATTCTCACCAGGTGTTGGTTCTAATACTTTTTGGAAAAGAAAATGATCTTGTAAAAAAATGTATCAAACTTCTTACCCTCAGCAGCTGTTTAAAGGCATCGCTGTGTTGGCCAATTAAAAATATCATGTTATTGATTCTGTCTGCGTGACTACTCTACTTAAAACTGTATTTCCGTAAAGGAGACCTAAAAAACAACCCAAAGTTGAAGACGAGGTTAAAACCGCTAATTTCTGAAATTATTTCTAACTGGTCGCTTACGTTAGCTGTCTTTTGCACTGGCCGAAGATATCTGCAGTATAGAAGAACGCCACCATATATTATTCCTTTCCTATATTAAAAAGTTTGGAGTCTTTAATATGATATTCGCCTTTGAAATCGCTGTTTGTTATTTTAATCCATGATTCCGTTACTGCAATGACATCAAAATTTTCGACATAAAGTTTTAATTAGTTAAATTCATTACGTTACGCTTCTCACGTTAAAATACAATACTTTTGAACTATTCTGTTTCTCTTCATTCCTCTGTTCGCGTTCAATTTCTTCTGCAGTTGATTAATCCCATTTCTTGAACATGAAAGTAGGCCTACTGTTTCCTTCTCTCTACGTTTTATATATATAATATATATATATATATATATATATTATATATATATATATATAGAAACGACGTAAGTATAGAGGAGCGTTCTGCACACGAGGAAGAGAAATAACGAACAAATGAAAAATGAGGTGACCGCCCGGGAATCGAACCCAGGATCTTCCGATTGCCGGTCAGATATGCTATCCATTACACCACGGGCCTCGATCAGTCAGAAGTCGAAATTCTCCTACATAGGGCAGAAACCAATGCCCTGAGAGGGCACTCTCGCAAATCGTGAATATGTACATTTAACTGCAATGACCACGCAGTATATTAATGTATAGAACGCTCCTCTATACTTACGTCGTTTCTATACATTAATATACTGCGTAGTCATTGCAGTTAAATGTACATATTCACGATTTGCGAGGGTGCCCTCTCAGGGCATTGGTTTCTGCCCTATGTAGGAGAATTTCGACTTCTGACTGATCGAGGCCCGTGGTGTAATGGATAGCATATCTGACCGGCAATCGGAAGATCCTGGGTTCGATTCCCGGGCTGTCACCTCATTTTTCATTTGTTCGTTATTTCTCTTCCTCGTGTGCAGAACGCTCCTCTATACTTACGTCGTTTCTATACATTAATATACTGCGTGGTCATTGCAGTTAAATGTGTGTGTGTGTGTGTGTATATATTATATATATATATATATATATATATTATATATATATATATAATATAAATATATATACTGAGTCTGGAAACATAGGAACTATGCCTTTCAATGCAAATATACATATTTGCATTGAAAAGCATAGTTCCTATGTTTTCAGACTTTTGACTCACCCTGTACACTTTAAATGGTTGTAGTAATTTTATTTTTTAACTGATTTTAATGAAACAAACTGTAAATGATACATTATCCAAGGTTTTTTGCACAGCACTAAATTTCTACATATGCTCCTGCACTGTCAACATATTTTCTTAATCGAACTGGCACGTTCGCTACTGCTGATCGCAATATGTTTTCAGGAATATTGGTAAGAAGACTGGTTATTCTCTCCAATTCATCCAGGTTTTTTGGTTTCGTGCGATAAAGTTCTTCCTTAGCCCACCCCGACAGGAAAAAGTCACAAGGCGTGAAGTCTGGGCTGCGGGGAGGTCATTCATGAACGCCACGTCTCCCAGTCCATATTCCTGGGAAATGATCGTGCAGCCATGCGCAGGCACCATTTGCGAAATGAGGGGGTGCCCCATCCTGCATGAAATGAAGTGTTGCGATGTTTTCCCACAGCGATGACTGGCCACACACGATCTTGTAACATTTCGAGGTATCTTGCACCATTCATTGTGTCCCTCAAGAGGAAAGGTCCAACAACTGTGGTGGATGTGATACCACACCAGACTGTTACCTTTGAACGACCCTGAGCCTTTTCCACACAATGGTCAGGGTGACTGCTGCCCAATGATGACAGTTGTGTCGATTCACGAACCCGCCAACGTGAAACACTGCCTCATCACTCCACAGAATGTTCTCAAACAACTGTGTCCAGTCATCATTCCAACCCAAATAGATTTCTGCGAATACCATCCTTCTGTCACAGTCATCAGGAAACAGTTGATGCAAGTAATGGGGTTTCCAAAGTTTGAAAGAGGGGTCTTTTCTGAGAATTGTCTGCACTGCGTAATGTGTCAGTCCACTTTCACGTGCACCTGCACGCACTGATTTTCTGGGGCTTCTTGTGAACATCTCATTCACTGTGGCGATGTTCTCGGGAGTCCGCGAGGTTGATGGTCGTCCAGATCTTTTCTTGTCTGTGACACAGCCTGTTGTCATTAACTTTTGGGGGCAGTTCTTGATTGTTCGTGCATTCAATGTTGCATTAACTCCATGTTCAGCCCTCCACCACCTTTGAACTCGTATCACTGATCCCTAAACCTCATAACGGGCTGCGATTTTGGCCCTCTCTTGCAAACTCATAACTGGAGGCATTATTCTCGGGATAGTCATGTTAATTTCTTAAAACCTTATTGGATAATCTATCATTTAAAATGTGTCATTTAAAATCAATTAAAAAATAAAATTACTACAAACCATTTCAAAATAGGTAGTGACTTATCATACACCCTATATATATATATATATATATATATATATATATATATATATATATATATATGATACACACAGACAGTGCATGGAACAAGGAACTCTTCTGGGATAATTAAATCCATTATAGTCCGAATAAGTAATGGTAAATGACAAATACCGTAGTTTTTCTTTTTCATGATGCTAGCCCGACGTGGGCAACGGGTCACTCGCAAAGAGATCCCATAAATATAGCTTCCCTCACCAGCTATCTGCAAAGCAGACAGGATCCAGCTTTGGGACATGGATCTAGGGTTTAAAGCAGCCTAGCCCTGCTACATTTAGAACCTCAATATAAGCAAAAGACTCGCTGCCTTCACGTCAGATTGAATACATCAAAGAAAAAGGGGTAACTATTATATTTTTAGCCAAAAACCAAAACTTAAACCTCAACTGGCAGAATTGAGCGTCCACTTTTCAAGGCACATAACATGTCCGTTTCAAGATGGGAGTGAACTCAGAATGGTCCCGAGTTTTTTATGATACACACAGACAGTGCATGGAACAAGGAACTCTTCTGGGATAATTAAATCCATTATAGTCCCATCTTGAAACGGACATGTTATGTGCCTTGAAAAGTGGACGCTCAATTCTGCCAGTTGAGGTTTAAGTTTTGTTTTTTGGCTAAAATTATACAAATCGTTCCCTACAACTTGTGAAATTAAAAAGCGGATTAGCAGTCTAACTTTAAATTCTTAAGCTCCTCTTCAATTCCTTCTATTTTAGCGCCTGATACCCGTAGTCCTTTTCGTTTTACTCATTTTCTTGAAGAAAAGCACTATATATATGCCTAGCAATGGATCAACCTATCAAAACCGTTTCGTTTTCGTTATCTACGGTTTCTAAAAGTCTAAATGGATTTTGACACTCCAAATCAAAATTCCGCGTTTTCTGTTGCTTTGCACCGTTTTAACCAAAATGAAATTATCACAAGCGTTATTCCTTTTTGAGCGAACTTCCCATAAAATTGTTACTTCACATCAATTTTTTAACTTTCTTTTCAACGAGTTTAAAATTTCCTTTTAAGTTTATCTGCAGATTTTGAAGTACTCTTGACATTATTACCCTTCAAATTATTCTATGTACTTAAAACCTTGTGGCTAACTTCACTAAGACATTTTTGCACGTCATCTTTAATTTTCTTAACCCTTAAACCCTACTCAGAGTACTAGTGCTCCCCAGTACCCTGGGTATTGCTAGCGTAACTTTTATAATGGGTAGGGATTATTGGTTAATTATCATAAAATTTAGAATTAATATTCAAAATTCCTTCCTTTCACACACCAATTTCGTTTACATGTTCATCTCTCTCTCTCTCTCTCTCTCTCTCTCTCTCTCTCTCTCTCTCTCTCTCTCTCTCTCTCTCTCTCTCTCTCTCTCTCTCTCTCTCTCTCTCTCCTCTCTCTCTCTCCTCTCTCTCTCTCTCTCCTCTCTCTCTCTCTCTCTCTCTCTCTCTCTCTCTCTCTCTCCTCTCTCTCTCTCTCTCTCTCTCTGTTGTTTACCATTTACATAAATGATATCGACGGTGGCATCGTCAGTCGGATCGCCAAATTCGCTGATGACACCAAGCTTGGGGCCAATGTTGGGACGCCCGAAGCGATCGAGGAACTGCGTGCGGACCTAGGTAGGATAGGAGAGTGGTCCGAAAAATGGCAAATGCCGTTTAACTTGGGTAAATGCAAAGTGATGCACATTGGCTACGCCAATCCCAAGTCGGACTACTCGATGTTGGGCAGTAATATCGAGGTGACTGATTTAGAAAAGGACTTGGGTGTGCTAATTAGCAGCGACCTTAAGTTTACGAAACAGTGTGTAGAGGTGGAAAAGAAAGCCCAGAAACTATTGGGTTATATCAGGAGGCAATTTCAGTTTCGGAACAAGGAGATTGTGCTCTCACTGTACAATTCCCTGTTCGGCCGTACCTGGAGTATGCTGTGCAGTTCTGGTCGCCCACCCTCAGGAAAGATATGAGAGGCTGGAGCGAGTGCAGGCGAGGGCCACAAAGTTGATCCCTTCCGTTAGGCATATGGGCTACAATCGACGGTTACGCGCCCTGAACTTGTTTTCGCTTGAAACTCGGAGGCTGCGCGGTCAACTGATCGAGGTTTTCAAGCTCTTACGAGGGTTCAACGATGTCGATTTTAGAAGTATGTTTAGTTTAAATGATAACCCAACTCGCAACAATGGTTGGAAGTTGGATTTGAAACGGTTTAGGACTAGTGTGTGTGGGAATTACGTTACGTATAAGATCTGTGACACATGGAACAGGTTACCTTCGGAAGTTTGTGAACAGTTCCTCTGTGGATCAGTTCAAGAAAAGGTTAGACCAAATTTTGCACACTCTTTGAGTGTGTAGAAAATTTTCCGTGGCAACCGTTGCCATGGTACCTCCTCGGTATGGGCCGCAAGGCCTTTTGAGGTACTTCTTTTCCTTGTAACTCCTTGTAACTCTGTCTCTCTCTCTCTCCTCTCTCTCTCCTCTCTCTCTCTCTCTCTCTCTCTCTCTCTCTCTCTCTCTCTCTCTCTCTCTCTATATTAATATATATATATATATATATATATATATATATATATATATATATCACGTGTGAATTCGAACTGGCAAACTACACATGAATACTTTGTAAACGGTATGATACTAGCAAATATAAAAAATTTATTCCACAAAATAAAACATGCAAAATGCTAAACACGACTGTAGATGGAAAAAGAGTTTAAATATAAATACACGAAATTTGAATAAACAATCCCCAAATATCTTTCAAGGAAAAAATCAAGAGCTCTGAAAATGCACGTTCAGAGAGCAAGGCAAGGATAGTAGGCAGTGCATTTCTGAAAAACGCATGATAAAATGAGATCCCCTCAAAAACTAAACCTGAAATGAATTTTGTTTCCTAGATGGTGGAGTGGTAAGAGTTGTGATTGGAACGTGGCCCACACGACCAACTATACTCATAGTATAGTCCCTCCAGCGCGGGACACGTTAACGCGAAGAAGAGGCGACGTCAAACTGAAACCAACGCGCTGATGGCCAAACTTCCTCAAATCTCCGTGCAGCGGGCTGTCTATGGTTGGCCAGACTGGCAGTCGACGGCCAGTTGCGTGGCACGGTCAGAGTGCCGATTGGCTCCCGGGGCCGGACCTATACCAGCGTGCTATTTTTTCATTTACGGGGAGCAGTTGCGTGCTCCCTGGACTACTATTACTCTCCGGCGACATTAAGACTAATCCAGGCCCCACTACAACTTACACATGTCACCATACACAAAGACATAGACACAATAGGACCATGAGACACATACAGAAGCATAATATTAACATATTACAGTACAACGTAGATGGCCTCTCAAACAAAATCATGCAGCTTAGGGAATTCGTACACAAACAAAACATTCACATAGCACTTATACAAGAAACAAAACTAAAAAGCGCACACAAAACACCCACCATCCCTAACTTCACGGCGATCTGTCAAGATCGTATTCGGGGTCACGGGGGTGGACTCATCACTTACATAACGTAAACGCATTAACTACACTGATGCCACCCAAAACATTAGACACAATCCAAGCAGATAACACGATAGAAATACAGGCAGTTAACATTAAAACGCGCTCAAAACACAACACCACACTCATCAACCTTTACATCCCACCAGATAGTTCACCTCAGGTGCCAGCTAATTAACAATACACAGTCTACACAATGTGGCCTCTCTCACTAATGTCATCTTAGGAGGA
>JAJOZX010016359.1:52500-62010 GCA_023014485.1 Bathynomus jamesi | reverse complement strand
GAGCTCGTAATGTGGGCTCATGAATGTTGATCAATCATTAATCCCAAAGTCAATTTACGCGTGTATTAAACAAACTGTACCACACAGAAATCTTATCCGAGTGTGGGTGAAAAGTTCACTGCAGAAGGAAGTGTCAAAAAAGGAAAACCCATCATCAGACCAAGAAATGCCCCAGAAACGGTCAATAATATTCGTAAGGCATTCCTGAGAAGCCCTAAAGTCACTAAGGAGAGCAGCACTGCGTTAATTATTCCATATTCTTTTGTGCATAAAATCATAAACAAAGTTTCAGGACCTACAAGCTACAGGTTGTTCACCAACTGCACAACGAAATTAAAACTGACGATCGCTTTTTTTCACATCTCATTTTCAGGGATGAGACAACTTTCCATATTTCTGGGAGATTAACCCTTATTTCATAGCCTGGATAAACTGTACCTTGGTATAATTTACCAAGATTATGAAATAAGGGTTTACCCTTATTCCACAATCTTCGTGTAATTTACCATGGTTATGACAAATAAAGTTTAAATTGCCGTAACTACAGGATCTGCAAAATTCACACGGAACATACAAACCCGAGAAAGATTCGCCAAACGTGAACGTTTGGTATGCTTTGTCACGTGATCCTATTTACTTACGGTACCTTTCTTTCGAAGACAAAACCGTTAATGAAGAATTTTATCTGAGAATGTTAAAATTGTTATTTGCTCATCTTGTACGACAAATTCCAAGTTTATTGTAACGTGCAGTGTTTCAGCAGGATGGTACACCGCCTCATTTTGCTCGTACTATGCGTATGTTTCCAGACAAAATATTCTTCAAGACGATGGATTGACCGAGAAGGATCTACAAAATGGCCAGCTCGTTCTCCAGACCTATTTCCTTTAGATTTTTATCTCTGGGATATGTAAAGACAATGAAGGGATATTAATGATTTAAAAAAAAAATATTAGAGATGTCGTAGCATCAGTTCCTGCAACTGTTTTGGACAATGTTCTGAGCGTGGATTTCACTTATTTATTAAAAATGATGGAAGGCAATGGAAATTTACTGAATGTCAGATGAGAAACTTAGAACCTTTCTGAATTAAATTTCCTTTAAATTTTCTGAATATATCAATTCAGTAAATAGTAATTTTTGCACCATTCATTTGAATACACCCTCTACGTTAATCCAGTGATTTATAAGTATATATTTTTAAAGTATGGCTAATATGAAAGTGAGTTACACTCGTGAGGTAAAGGCCACCGGAGACCTTTTCTTCACGAGTGTAACTCCCTTTCATATTAGCCATTGTGTGTTATTCTACCTGCAACAAAAAAAAATGTCCCAAAACAAGACATTAATTTGAACATTTGTTTTAGTTCTAATGTATTACATTTGTAAATTTAATTTAAAAAGCAAGTTTTATATACTCTACAACCAGTATCAACCAGTATCAACCAGTATCCACACATAAAGGAATTTGAAACTAGGTAGGTGCCAAATAGCAGATAAGTTTGGTATTTGATGAAAAAATGTTCGAGAAAAAAACGCAAAACGTTGCCCTATGATGAATTTATGAATCTGCTGGGCAACATAACTTACACGCAGCTACTTTCGTCAAGATGGTAGTTAGATGCTACACATTACGCAGAAGCATGGCATGTATTCATTCTTACTTCAATCGTCTAAACATTTTTAAGGAATTTTGGCCACTGAGATCTACCAGATTTCTTGCATAAGAACAATTGACTGGAAAAGTTTACTGCAACTTTCCCCTTCACCAGAGAAGAGCTGTAGCACAACATCAGGAACAACATTCGGATTATTCTCGTTTATATATATACAGTATATAACCTGGTAACCTGGTAGAAGTTCCGTGCGTTAGTCTTTCTTCACACGAAGGTCAAGCTGGTGGCTCCACCTCTAGACTTGCCCTGATGGAGGAACGAGTTGCTCTTTAGCTATCTCCATCGCACATAGCCAGGCACACCCGGCTCATCCGGTACCGTCCTGAGCCGTGCATCTAGTCTTCTTTTGAAGATATTAATTTTGACACCTGTGATATTCCTGAGGTCCTTTGGAAGTTGGTTAAAAAGTCTTGGCCTCCTGACAACCAAGCTATTTTCCTTCAGTGTTGAGAGTGTCCCTTGTTGGGCGTTTAGTTTGTGAATACTACGCATTCTACCTTTCCTATTTTCCAGTGTTGTTTGCATGGTTACTAATACTGGGTTCAGTTTGAGGTTGGTACCAGTTTTTCGATCACTTTCCCGATGTAAATTATGGTGTATCTCTCGCTCTCTTCTTCTTCTTCTTTTCAGCGAATATAGGTTTAATTTACAGTCTTTCCAGTAGTTGAGTTCTTTGCAGCCATTAATCTCGGCTGTAAAATGTCTTTGGATTTCTTCTAGTTTATTAACTTCAAATTTTACTACTGAGAGCTCTACGTACTTGTTTGGTTTACTTATTATTGTCTTTGTTATATGGTTCTCTCTTATATATATATATATAATTAACGTAAAGAACGACGCTTTGTATATATATATATATATATATATATATATATATATATATATATATATATATATATATATATATATATATATATATATATATAAAACAGCCACCTTTTCGTCTTTCTGTTCTGTTAGCTCGTAGTATGTTGTAATATATATATATATATATATATATATATATCTTGAGGCTAGACATATTAGTGGTCTAGCTTTTTGGTATATATAATTTCGAATTATCTTAATATATTTTCAAGGAAACAACCCTTCCATTACAATCTTATCCCCGATGATTTATTTAGAGCATGAATCATTATTATGTAAATTAAGTGTTTAGAATTATTAGTGCCGAAAAATTAATTAATTTTTGGAAGTAGTCGCCCATTATAAGAAAAGATGTATGTGTGTGTGTGTGTATTAAAAATATTTGTGTGGTTGTGTTGGTGTGTGTGTTGTGTGTATGTGTGTGTATATTAAAAATATTTGTGTGTGTGTGTGTATGTGTGTGTATATTAAAAATATTTGTGTGTGTGTAAAATCCATGTGAATAACCTTTTTCACTAAATGTATAGCAATTATGCTACATTTCTCATTTTTGAAGCCACCGCATGTATTGTATTTATTCATTATTTTGACCATAAAACAAAATTTATGATTCCGTTGATTGACTTCAATTACTTAAGGACAAAGTTTACAATTTTTTTAAATATTTAGTTTTTCAAATTGGAGCTACTGGTGTGTGTGTATATATATATATATATATATTATATATATATATATGCAGTATAACCAATTAATTTTTTCATCTGGACGTTTTCTGTTCACCGTTTCTCATTTACAGTCTAATATCGAAGCCCTCAGGTTGGTCACAGTAATAACTTTGTTGTATTTGTAAGTACTTTTAATTTTAACTAATTTTAAATGTAACTTTTAATTGTAACTTTTAATTTTTAGCTACAAAAGATGGAAATCGTAATTTTTGAAACGTTGAAAGTTATTGAATAAATGTATATTTATGTGGTGAGTCTTCTCTAGATCGAGATCCCTTAGGAATAAGTCCATCAGCAATATATATATATATATATATATATATATATATATATATGGAATGGGAATATCATGGTTCGAGGTTTTTTTTGGCTTCAATTTGAGTTTTAATTTGTAAAGTTAATCAAAATTTATGAAGTGAATAAGTACGGTAACTTAACCATTTTTTTATTAATTATTTAACTTGGCAATTTTATACCAGTTATAATGCTATGAATGTATTTTTTTTTTATTAGAACGAATGTATTTGTGTTGCCTCGGGTAAGAAACACAAACTTGCGGAGCAATACATTTTGCTTTTGATAAACCATGCATCCAGATTTATGAAACCATAAGTATTTGCAGTGCAAAATAAGGACAAGCGCACGTAAAAAGATAATAGTTTAAACTGCTCACTGAAGTATGATAAATCAAAGCATTGTAGTTCCCATCAGTGATGAGCTAAGTACGGAAGCCTTGTTAGAATGCTGACCCTCTAAAGACTAGTAAGAATACTATGAGTTGCTTGCCCCTTAAAAGCAATACCTCGTAGCAGTTTCGTGCGTTGGTCTCTCTCTTCACACGAAGGTCAAGCTGGTGGCCCCACTTCTAGGCCTGGCTTGGTGGAGGGGCGAGTTGCTTTCTTGCGCTCTCCACCGCACATAACCACGCTCTCCACCGCACGTATATGAGCGGAACGGTACTTTGTGAAACAATGAATCCGTTACTGTTCTTGTCTGAAACTTAATCCATAAAAGCATTCTATTTCCTGAGTACTCATAAAAAAATTATATATATATATATATATATATATACATATATGCATTGATTGATTAAAATATTGTCTTTAATTATAAGGGTATGTAATATTAATTCAAAATCTAAAATGTATTAATAATATAAAGTACCTTGACCCATATTCACCTCCCTCACTTCTTCACCTTTGCTTTTCTTAACTCTTAAAACGCTCTTTTACCTCTGTTGTGGCTCGTAAATATGTTGGTTTGGCCAATTCTATCCTCGAGTCTCCCTCATTGCCAACAAATTTATGATGCCATTCGCCTCAGAATGCTTCGCTCCACTTTCATTTTGCATCGTCCACGAGGAATACTAAGAACCTCGCTTATTATCGTAATGCAGCAAGTGATAATTGTTTGAACGAAGGAAATATAAAATGCGCAATACGGGTATATATACACAACCAAGTCGAATTTCGATGACGTGAATACGTACGAGGGGAAAACTTACGGCTTCGATTTGCGGTCGTAAAATGAACTGCTGAGAAGTCTTGAACGAAAAGCAAAGGGTATCAAAGAGTTATTGGATACTTTATGGGGGCGTTTAGCGGTGCAAATGTTTAACTTAAGTGCTCAGAGTATCTCAGCAACAAGCGACACCACAAACAGTGTAAGAGCCCCATAACCTTCTTCTTATCCCTAATTGATGAAATCCGAGATCACATTATTTATTACCAAATGCCTTTCTTCATTTATTGCAGGTAATGTTTTTTCAATTAAGGTTCCTTTTCACTTATTCATATTCATATTTATATTCATATTTATATTCATATTATTATTATTATTATTATTATTATTATTATACATTTTCGATTGATGGAACTAAATTATTTATTATAAATAAAGGTAATTGCTAATTACAGATCGCATTAATAAAAGAGGCAAATAAGCATGTAAAAAACAGGGGTTCTTCACATATAAGAATACTGTTTCTGTGTGTGTATGTGGTCTTGTCTTCTCTATGAAATCGCGATAATCTTTAGAATACACACAGAGCCCATCGCGACACGAACGTGCGTATCACGACAGTAGCTGGTCACGGTGGTTTATCTTTTTTTTCATGAAAAAGGGAATATAATTAAGGTTAGGTTAGATTAAGGTAGGTAAGGTTTGATTAGGTTTAGTTCAATTTATTAGGTTTTTAGATTAGGTAAATGTCGCGATACAGAATTGAATATGTGAAAACGTGTAAAAATATCGCTATTTTGTAGGGTAGCCAAACACGTCTGTATGTATGTGTGCGTGTGTATGTGTGTGTGAGCGTGTGCGAACAGTCATACTGCTTAATTTACATACGCGTCCGTCAGGGCGATAAAGGAATGGTTGAGCTGTTAATTATATAACTATAGAATATGTAGACTTACTATACACAAAGAGTGTAACTAAAAATACCAATTAACTCGTTCATGAAACAAAGCGTGTTAATAAAATAAATTAAGCTCTATTATTATGTATTTAATTCAGTTTTCAGACGCTCTTTCGTTCAATATGTTACGCAAGTAGGCTTTTGTTATGTCTCAGTAATAATATTAAACGATGTTTTTAAAATTTCTTTGTATATAAGCAGTGTTTGTGCCTCTTTGAAGGGGTGCGCCATAGTTTATGACTTCCATTTGGCCCATTTTCATGACTTCTCATAATTGTTTCACTTTTGTTCCTCTTTGATTAGACGTTTCCAATAAGATTATTAGAGAGTCAAGTCACTTAGATATAAGGGCTTCAGGTATAGCGCTTACTCGCGTACACTATATATACACCTCCTCACCTTACCTCTGAACCTTATGTTGTTTCATGCGTTGGTCTCTCTTCACACGGAGGTCAAGCTGGTGGCCCCGCCTCTACTATATATATATATATATATATATATATATATATATCACTGAAATGGTTCTAGCTGTTAACTACTCACGGAATCATTTAAAAAATGAAGTTAAAATAATTTTTTATACTTTCCAAATCTCATTAACTTATTAAGAACTTATAAAAATATTGAATGGCAATATGGATAAGTTAAAGATTAGATGTTTTTTAGAAATTACAGTGCATCATTATAGACGTGTAAAGATACTGCAGTATCCATTCATTTCAGGAGTTAAAAAAAAGATAGCAAGCATAAACCATATAATATAGATAGATTATAGTTAATGCATGAAACCATGCACAACCATTTCACCTTATACCTGTTACTTTTTTAATTACTTCGTAAAGGTTAGATTAGTTAAGTTAGGATTGAAACTTTCAGGCAATACATGAAATTACCAGTTTTCCCAGATGGCTGTAATATATATATATATATATATATATATATATATATATATATATATATATATACACACACACGTCAATCATCCTCACTTTCGATATCTTTTTATGATAACCAATAAAACTGTAGAAAAAGAACTTTAGGGAAAGAATGATCAATATTAGAAGTTTAAAACGGCGAGAGAATGACACTCGCAGAGAGACGGCTGTGCAGGTAAAATTTATTCACTTCTGTAATGACAGGTTTTAGTAGCCATTAACCGCTCGTTCTTCACGTGACTGACTGAAGTAAATTAAAGATGAGTTATACGAGGTGGATGATTTAATGTTTATCGGTACTAATGCTCAGTCAGGCTCTAAAACTTCCTAGATTTATTATTTCTCAGTCTACAATTCACTGAAAGAATAGACGAGAAATGAATTGAATTCAATTTTCGCATATATATATATATATATATATATATATATATATATATATATATATGTATGTATGTATGTATGTGTGTGTGTGTGTGTGTGTGTGTGTGTGTGTGTGTGTGTGTGTGTGTGTGTGAGCCACAAAATTACATTATTATGAGCAATGAGTACACTCATGTAGGTTGACTTACGACCGGCATTTAAATTAACCTTATAAATATTACATATTTCACTTATCTATACCGCCTAATTAATTTGCAGATTAATAACTATGATACTTGCTACAACATATTATACTTACGTTGAACAAGGAAATAATATATATTTTACGTAGATAAGTAATTACTAAATTAATTATATGTGTCTGTTGCTTTAAAAACCGCATCCTTGTTATTCACCTGTACATCTAATTACACTGATAATGAGCAACCAGGTGCAACAACAATTCAGTGTTGCTCGTTAACTCACTGATATATTTTCATTGTTCGTATGATAACTGATGGAATCTCATAATTTTCATTTATTTGAAAAAGAAATAATTTTTCTAAAATGTAATTATATGAATATGCGTTCTATACTATTTTACATTTTTATTACATAATTTAGTCATCCTTTAAAATGGTCGATTATATACGAGAATAACAACCGAGTTAATGACTTATTTTTAGGGTAACTTATTAAACTCGCCAAATAGTTACTTTCTATACGCTAGAAGTATATTTTAGTTATGGAGAAAATTATTAGGAACAATGAATACTATAAATATAAAGGCGTGGCTCTATATTAATCTAAATTTGTGGCACACATAAATGACTTTATATATTATATATACACACGCCAGTCACAGTCATTTACAGGGTGGCCACAAAGTCCCTTTGCATGAAAAAAGAAGGGCAACGTACAGATATACTCGTATAATTAAGTAAGTAATATGCTGTAATTTCACTGCAAAGGGACTTTGTGGTTGGTCACTCTGTAGAGGAAGTTTGGCTTAAAATTATAGAATTTCAAGATACTATGTTTTATTATACGGCTCTATTTTTCTACTCAATTTTTTTCTTTAGACCTATGCACAGCAGGGGAAAAAATATAATTTTACGCAAATATAAATACTGTAGCTAATACAAAGCTGGGTACTTTCCTGTTATCCTGGACCCCCAGACTTTTAGCCAAAAATATCACAACTTAACCTAACCAATTGCCAAGGGCATACAGTTGACCTAACAGGAAAACACCGGTTTTTCTGTTATTATTATTAATAATCTTTTAAAGTCTCATTATGGTCATACAAGAAATACGGTTAGGTCAACTGTATGCCCTTGACAATTGGTTAGGTTAAGTTGTGATATTTTCGGCAAAAAGTCTTGGGTCTGGGATAAGAAGAAAGTACCCAAAGCTGAAAGCTACTTTGTTTAATGCAAGGCTGAAAGTTACCTTGAAATATTTTGAAATAACATACATAGTGTACGATGGCTGCATACCCTAATTCCATCCCTTATTACAACATACTTAAATAAATAATAAAGGGGTAAGTACCTTGTTTATATGTAAAACGATTAACAAAGAGGCATAAGCAGACTACCACGTTTTGACTTAGACTATATAGGGTCGTCTCAAAAGAAAAAAATATGGAGTGATTGTTCTCCCCTTGAAAGATGACTTCATGAAGGTGAGTTATAAAAAAAGCGATAATTTCTTAATCACTCGTAACTTATACATTCTAACTCTGAAGTAAATTCTATTATTACATTTATTATTAAATTTATTATTATTTTGAGCCCAGTAAAGCCTAAAAGCTTAAGGGCCAAATAAAAAATAGTTCAGCTTCACAATTATTTGTGTCATTATAAATTGTAAAAACCAATGTATTTATTTTATTATTAATAAAGGTTATTATTAATAAAGGTTATTATTAAATTTATTATTATTATTTTGGAGCCCAGTAAAGCCTAAAGCTTAAGGGCCAAATAAAATAAATAAATAGTCCAGCTTCACAATTATTTGTGTCATTATAAATTGTAAAAACCAATGTATTTATTTTATTATTAATAAAGGTTATTCAATTCAATTCAAATTCAAAAATTATCATTCTGTTGATCAAATCAAGGGCTCGAAGAGTGTTTACTTAAGTCATTTAATAGTGAGATACTCGGTAACCTAATCTGATCTGATCTAATCTAATCTAATCTGAAATGATCACTTGCAAAAATCTATAAGAAAAGATATTTCCACAAAAGAAAAATTATTCCAAAAAAAACGCTCATAGAGATAAACTCCAAAAAGGGTGTACTGTAAAAATAGTTAAAGCGACTAGATACAACTAATTTTTTTTTCTTTTTTTTAGTTTTATTATAAAATAATTGGTAATGTGATCTTTTCATAAGAACTTAAAATTGGTCATTATTTACTGATATTTATGAGAAGTAACTAAAATAGAGTTAGTGTTATATTAACTAAAATTCTGGTAACAAAAGCTAAAGTTTGTTTCGTAAAATAAGCAGGTTTCTTTC
>JAJOZX010016359.1:45000-47500 GCA_023014485.1 Bathynomus jamesi | reverse complement strand
AATATATATATATTTAAACTTGCATAAATGACCTTAACACCAAAATTCAATTATTCTAATCTTTTTAACAAACTCTTTTTCGATTCTCAAAGAAGTTTTCTGACATACTCAAACTTTTCCCTTCGGCAAAGTTTTAGAAGGAAACGTAAACTTAGAAAATGTATTTAATCCCATAACAGACTTCTTAAAATTAATTTTAATATTAAAAAGAAATTATTAACTGCAACATTGTTTTATCATATAAAAATTTAATAAAAATTTTTAACTCTAATATGTATTGGTCCCAATTTAAAGATTTTTTTAATTTAAAGTTCATTATAAAATTATTTAAATTTAATTTAAATTAATTAAATTTAATTAATTAATTAAATTAAATTACAGCTACAGGCTACATGTGGAAATATAAATATAGATCGAATAATATAAATATAGTTGAAATACGGTTAAGAGAAGTTATATATATATATATATATATATATATATATATATATATATATATATATATATATATTAAAAGCGCACCTCAGATATTATATTTTTTTTCTTCTCTCATTTGAAGAGTGGAAACTATAAATTTCGAAGTGCTTAATACAAGTGGTTGTATGGAGTTGTACATATTAATCGCAACTTATTACCGATGTATTAAAATTAATATATATATATATATATATATATATATATATATATATATAATATATCTATATATAATATGTATATTAATATATCTATATAATAATTTATATATAATATATATATTTATATATATATATATATATATATATATATATATAGATAGATAGATACATATTACTTTGGACTACAGTACGATCATCATTAAAAATATTAAACACGCGTCTATTCCTTATCTCTCTCTCTCTGTTTGTCTGTCTGTCTGTCTCTCTCTCTCTCTCTCCCTCTCTCTCTCTATATATATATATATATATATAATACACACACATAATATGACATGTATATATAATGATATGTATATATGTAAACAAAATAACTTTCCTCAAAATACAAAAGTATTACAGTATTTCACTGCCATAAACCATTACAAGAATTGGCATTTACAATACTAGCAATATATATATATATATATATATTATATATATATATATATATATATATATATATATATATATATGATCACACAGACCATGCATGGAACAAGGAACTCTTCTGGGAAAATTAAATCCACTATAGTCCGAATAAGTAATGGTAAATGACAAACACTATAGTTTTTTTTTCTTTTTCATTATGTTAGCCCGACGTGGGCAACGGGTCACTCGCAAAGAGGCCCCAAAAATATAGCTTCCCTCACCAGCTATCTCCAAAGCAGATAGGATAGGATCATTTACCATTACTTATTCGGATTATAGTGGATTTAATTTTCCCAGAAGAGTTCCTTGTTCTATGCACGGTCTGTGTGTATCATGAAAAAACCTCAGGGGACCATTCTGAGTTCGATCCCATATACAGGGTGTCCCGTAAGTCTGGACCCATAGGGAAAAATAATAAAATTACAAAATAGTCCAAAAATTTATTTATAATATTTTTTTTATTATTTTTATTATTATTTTATTATTTTTTTATTATGATCTTACTCCGCTGGAGTTTTATTTTGTGGGGCCACTTGAAAGCCAAAGTGTACGAGGTCAAACTTCAGAACATTTTCCACCTTAAAGCACGCATTGTGGAGGCGTGTCAAGAAATTTCCTGCGACTGTGATTCAGAAAGTGCTGTCGCAGTGGAGATTGCGTCTTCAACTATGTGTGCGACACAACGGCGGACACTTTGAACAGATTATGTAATAAATTTTTGGACTATTTTGTAATTTTATTATTTTTCCCTATGGGTCCAGACTTACGGGACACCCTGTATATATATATATATATATATATATATATATATATATATATATATATATATATAATTATATATATATATTATGATTGAAAGGAAAATCGTGTATTATATATATATATATATATATATATATATATATATAATATATATATATATATATATATAATATATATATATTGTGTGTGTGTGTGTGTGTGTGTGTGTATATATATATATTTGGACGTTGTATACGAGATTTATATAACATATATATGATTTGAACGTCCTTCTATTATATACAGTAAATACGCAACGGAGTTTCGAAACTTCTTCTGCACGAAGTGTTCGGGAAAATGAAGCGACAGTAGGTAACCCCGTATTTAATGCGCGGTCGACTGGCAGATTTATGTCTTAATAATATATTATCTTCCCTATGCCCTCGTTATTATTGTCTGTTTCCCTTTTGTGTGTCTGTTCGTTTCCTTCCATTATAGTTTCGGCTGTTAACTTTCTGTTACTATCCTCATTTTTATTCGGAACAGTTTTATGTATGTATAAAATTAGAATTTGCAAGTAATTGATATTGTGGGATTCAATTTACACGTATACTTTTTTGTTTCTGAATTTAAGATTCAATTTACACGTAATACTT
>JAJOZX010016359.1:5000-40000 GCA_023014485.1 Bathynomus jamesi | reverse complement strand
AATTAATATTATTAATGAAGGTTATTTAATTCAATTTAATTCAATTAATATTATTAATGAAGGTTATTCACTTCAATTCAATTTAATTCAATTAATATTATTAATAAAGGTTATTCAATTCAATTCAATTAATTCAATTAATATTATTAATGAAGGTTATTCAATTCAATTCAATTTAATTCAATTAATATTATTAATGAAGGTTATTCAATTCAATTTAATTCAATTAATATTATTTATGAAGGTTATTCAATTCAATTCAATTAATATTATTAATGAAGGTTATTCAATTCAATTCAATTTAATTCAATTAATATTATATAGATTTCAAAATCATCTCGTATAAAATAGTTTTCTACACGTATATATCGTTAGTTACGAAAATATACATGTATACGTTTCCTCTATTCCCGACTAATTGTGTTATCTCTCCCTAGTTCAGCATCTGCTTTTTGTCTGTCCATCGGTTTATTAGAGAGAGAGTGTGAGAGACACCCCCTTTGAGACACCCCTTTTCATACAACACCACCAACCAGTCTTCTCTCTTCTGCTGTTGCTAACTATATGTTGATTAATTCTTCAGAGATGATAGTCTTAGATCCTGCTTTTCTTTGTGCTTTTAAAATGTATATACCAGATCTATTTGTTTCTGATAAACGCTCTTTTAGATATTCCCTAAGTTATATGTATATATATATATATATATATATATATATATATATATATATATTATATATTGTATAGTTAAAATATATGCGTGCTTCAAGCAAAATAGTCAATAATATATTCCAAGTTGTAAGTAATTTTAGAATACCCTGTGTGTATATATATATATATATATATATATATATATATATATATATTAAAAATGCCACAATATGATAATAATAATAATAATAATAATAATAATAAATATTCTCTCTCTCTCTCTCTCTCTCTCTCTCTCTCTCTCTCTCTCTCTCTCTCTCTATATATATATATATATAATATATATATATATATATATATATAATATACAGGGTGTTCTAAAATTACCTAGTACACTTTTATATAAACCCAATATCTTAACAAAAATTATGTGATATTTGACAATTTTATCACAAATACAGCAACAATAATTGCTTATTTTAGATGTTCAAAGTGACTTCCTTCAACTTCAACACATTGTTCACAACGCCCGACTACTGATCGACAGACATATAAAAAGTCTACTTGGTAATTTTAGAACATCATCATATATATATATATATATATATATATATATATATATATATATATATATATATATATAAAGTGCCACAATGATATTAAACATTATATAAAAACGAGAAAATAACTCATTTATTCCGATTATCTTCCAGTTTTAAAATGAATTAAATTGTTTACGTTCACCATATTTATTTTAAAGTCTTCAAAAATAATTAATATGCTTATTCGCTCGAGTGAATGAGTCATCATAGCTCAGAACCGCTTACAGTTCAGAGAAAGTATTTTTATTTTTAATAACGCAATGTGATCGTAATTTGTTTTTCATATCTCAGGAACGCTTTACCAACTGCTCGAGAATGAGTCGTATTAACTCATGCATTTGAATGTGCATGTCCTGTTCTGGGATTTTGTTACGACACAAAGACTTACATAAATCGCTCTGCATGGCTTTCTTTCGCTAATTAAAATAATATTATTATTATTATTATTATTATTTACACAGTGAAGATATTACACATATTGTGCATGTACATATATACTCGTGTATATATATGTATATATATATATATATATATATATATATATATATATATATAATTAGGGGTGGTCGAAGTTGGTACCAGAAAGCGAATAAACATCCAGTAGTTGTCGTTTCATCTATGAAATGTGAAAATCACAAAGAAATGCATTTTGATAAAAGATCAGAATGCTAATTTAGCTTTTAAGTTTTTAATTTTTTCTGTTGTCGCTTCATGCGTCAAATCCTGTATGCGGCATACGCGCAACCAAAACAAAGCAAACCCCAAATTATTAACGTGTTTCTATAAGCATAAATATCAACGTTTTGCTTGTATTTTATATAATTATTAATTATACATCTTTATTAAAAAATAATGGTAAAATATTATATTTCCTGTGACCGTTCACGCTTATTTCTTACATATTGCTATTCGCATTAACACTTTTCATTATGTATGTTTCAGATTTTTCGGTGTAAATAATGCCGAAAGCGAAAACAAGACACCTGACCCGAAAGAAAAGTGAAGAAAAGTATGGAGGTGGTCCTTGTGAATTATTAATGACCGAACCAAGCACTTACAGGCAGCTGATTCAATACTATTATGACCTTAATCATGCTAACCCTGGCGCAGATTTTTGGGCCTTAGTGCAGCAAGTTAGCAAGGATTTAAAATCCATTTGGTCTTCAGTGAATCCAAGGCTGCCTTTGATTAATGACAAATCCATTGACAGAAAGGTTAAAGACCTACTCACTCTTGTGAAAGACATTAATCGCAAGCATGCTAAGGCAAGTGTCAAGCGAAATCTGGATGCTAACTTGGACAAACTTTTTGATATTTCTGCCTGTTCCTGTTCTTTGGATATTTTGCCTTGCAGTGATTCAAGAGTATACTGTAAGAAGGACAAGTGTACACAAGAACACATCATCTGTGTTTGCCCTCGAAATGCAAAGGTGCCACTTGAAGAAAGAGCATACCTTCGTGATCAGCGATCCAAAACAGGTCTTAAGGGTGCATACCAACTGTCTTCAGTGGACACAGCTGCTGCCAAAAGAGACAGGAAGGCCAAACAAGGACAGCAACATGTACTACCTCAGGAGGAAGTTGAGCTAGTAGGATCTTTCATACAGCCTACAGAGTTGCCTGGACTTACAAGCAGTTCATCTGGTGGCGAGGTTAGTTTCCTTTTATTTATATTAATTATATATAATTATAAATAAATAAATAAATTAAATAAATAAATAAATAAACAGAAAACGCATTAATATTTTCCATTTATTTTCAGGAAGGAGAAGATGAATGGCAGCCTGGGAAGAGGCCTTCAGGAGACTACAGCCTTTTAAAGTTTCCCAGATATGCTATGGAACTTGTCAGAGGTGAATATTCATCAAATCTGGGCGCAGCTCTTGGGAATGCCTTGCTCCATGACATCAAACACCTACTGAGACCTGAAGTTGACATCAATCACATCATGATTGACAAGTGCAAATTAGACAGGGCCAAAGCCCAAATTAGGGTAGTTAGTGAGGGTGTGGAATCAGAGAAAAAGACAGCTCATTTGTGTTGGTGTGAATGGGAAGGTTGACGAGAATACCATGACTTACAAAGAAATAGAGACACCTGAAGGGGAAACTGTTCTCAGAAAGTGTGTTGACGCAGAACATCACCTCACCTTCACCTATGAAGATGGAAAATCTCCTGGCGCCTACTTGACCCACAGAACAATTCCTGTTATAGGCGCCACTGGTGAGGTCCTTGCTCAGGAGACATTCAGTGTTCTTGAAGAATATAATAGCCTTGAAAGTATCCGAGCCATTCCTCTTGATAATACCGCAACCAACACTGGCTGGAAGAGTGGTTTAGTGGTAAACTTGAAGAAACTCTGGGGAGGAAACTGCACGCTATTGGTTGCGCACTGCATCAGAATGAACTCCCACTAAAAGCTCTTTACAAAAAATGGATGGAGTGACAACTGGCCCAAGAAGTTTCAGCGGGCCCCTTGGGCAAAGGTGCGCAGAAGATATCCAGGATGAACCTCAGGTACAGTTTGAAGCTGTGGAAACTCCAATCATTGAAGGGTACATTCCAGAGGAAGTACTGAAAGACCTCAGTCATGATCAAAGGCTTCTGTATGAGTATTGCAGAGGGATCGGATCAGGAAGAGTAGATGACAGATGGGCTGCTTGGAAGATTGGTCCACTTAACCATGCAAGATGGTTAACTCTTGCCATACGACTTCTTTGTTTGTACACAAGAGACAACAGACCAAACCTGAATTTGAAAAAGTTGGTCCATTACATTGTTCGAGTTTATGCTCCTGCATGGTTTGAGATAAAGGCATCCTCTAAACTGCATGATTCTCCTCGCATCCTCTTCTCTGCTATCAGCCGACTGAGGCTGATTCCATTTGATGATGTGAAACGCATTGTAAAGCAGAACATCCTCTATGCCATGGTGAAAGATGATGAAGACAGAATCAGGAATCTTGGGCTTCAGACTATACTCACTCTCAGACACAGGTAAATTTTGCGCTTCTTGTAATTATTATTTTTTTTGTTTTGCCAAAACTGAGTTATTCTCCAAAAATATGGAAAAAATATTATAATTGTCACTTTAAGTGGGTAATTTATTTGTATTATTGAAACGGCAATATTTGAGTACTATTTTTCATTTATATTTATATTTTTATTTATATTTATATTTTCATTTATATTTTCATTTTCATTTTTCATTTATAGAATGGAGAGCAACCAGGAAGCAGGGAAGAAAATTCCCCAGGTGAATTGGAATGCAAATCACTGGCATGAGCTCATCGACCTCACTGACCCTGATGTCATGGAACCACCTACCACACAGCACCTATCTGATGAAGAAATCCAGTCATAACACTAAGCCAGACATTCCAGACTTGCCTTCTCACTCTCAGAGTGTTGAGAGGAGTGTGAAATTAGTGACAGAGGCTTCCATACCGTGTACGGGTTCGAAACTCGTCACAGATGTATCCTTGCTAAAGTACTGAGCAGGAAGATGCGTCCTGCATTTATGTCAAAAGGAATTATTCTCAATCGTATGATGATTTATATGAATAGTTTTTCTTTTTACATGAGAACATGTGATTTTTTTGGATTTATCACCTTTTGAAAGTATTTTTTCAAGTTTTGTAGCCAAAATATGTGAAGAAATTAGCAAAAATGCATGTTTTTTCAACGAAATTTTATGATTTTACACTTAAAACACATGATATACATGAGGCATTGTCTCCTCTTGGGATAGAAAATGATGTTGAGTTGCTACATCTATAATTAGTTAATATTATGTCTTCAAAAATGACGAGTTTACCTATCGCGTATGACGAAAATTGGGTCAAAAACCATACCAAACTTTAATTGCAAATCCGCACTTAATCACCTTGCGATTTCAAAACATGTGGAAAATCGACCCGCCCTAATTATATATATATATATATATATATATATATGAAAATTACTTCACGAAGGAAATGTTCCTGAGGATGTCATTAGACGAAAGCGCTTGAGCACCATTTTGTGTTTCCTTTCCTTCGTGGTTTTATTCATCATATATATATATATATATATATATATATATATATATATATATATATATATACAACGAGTATAGTAATATGTTACACATACGCTGAATACTTAAAGCTCTCGAGTTTGATAACAAACTTAATCAGCATTTTAATTGCATGAGAAAGCAAATCTTTATAAAAAGATTTCGGAACCCATCAGCATAAATTAATATGAAACTTTAAAACTCATCTTGAAGATGAAAGAAGTCATTTAAATATGTAAAGATGTCGTTGGTCAAAAGTACACAAAAGTCAATTAAAAAAAAGAAGAAGATATCAACACATAAACATCAGTGTAATTGGTAAATATATGTAAAAAAAAAATTATTTACAGATTTTTCATTAATGGCTGTGTAAAATTTATTGTTTACAGTTTGAAATAGAAAAAAATAAAAGTTATTTTACATATTTTTAAATTACTATTATTATTATTATATAATATATATATAATATATATATATATATAATAGTAATTTAAAAATATGTATATGTATATATATATATATATTGAGGAGGAGCGACAAGCTTGACCTTCGCGAAATGAGAAATCATTGAGCGGAACCTTTGTAAGGTAAGGTTGTAAGGTATATATATATATATATATGCACTAAAATCACAAAATAACACGTGATCTTATTAATAAGCAAACAACCACAGGGAAAAGGAAACACAAAGTCCGAGCGCTTTCGTGATATATTCACATTATCAAGGATAATGTGAATCTATCACGAAAGCGCTCGGACTTTGTGTTTCCTTTTCCCTGTGGTTGTTTGCTTATATATATATATATATTATATATATAATATATATATATATATATATATATAAATAATCAGTCCGGAAGGTAAAAACTGGCACAGCGTTCAGGCCAACTAATATTACCCATTTTTCTAACTCCTACGATTGGAAACTATAACCTTGGTTAACCAAGGTTTTGCTTCCGCCCGAATTGTTCATTCTGACGAAGATCAAGCTCGTTGCTCCACCTTAGACCTACAGTTTAACGTGGCATCCGAACCACGAACCACTACAAGTGGTCAGAAATTACAAAGTCCTTGCCCGGACTCGATCTCACGACCTCCCGATCAGCAGGCCCAGAGTCTTAAGCACTAGGCTCCCTATATACAGTATATATATATATATATATATATATATATATATATATATAGAGAGAGAGAGAGAGAGAGGAGGGGCGACAAGCTTCACCTTCGTGAAATAAGAAATCATCGCACTGAACATTTGAAAGGTTGAAAGGTATATATATATATATATATACACTGTATATCGGACTATACTATAATATTGGACCACAACATTATTAAAATAACAACCAATATAAAAGCAACAGGAAAGGAAAGAACGCGAACAACAGAAAGAGGCAAATTCGAAATTTTTAATTTTCACTCCAAAGCTATAAACTGGGAAGATGTTGCATCCAGCATGGAAGTAATAGATTGGAAATCCATCTTCGAGGCAAAGACAACGGAAGAGATGTTAATGACTTCAGAGGAGAAAACGCTGGAAATTGTGGAAAGACGTCCCAAATATACTGTACAACAAAGAGGAAAGAGAAGCAGGTTCGAGAGAAAAAAGAGGTCATTGTTCCGAAAGAGAAAAAGAGTGACTGCAAAATTAAGTAACTGTAAAGATAACGACATCAGAAAAATATTAAATGATAAACTGCAGAGTATCGATGACGTCATACAGGAACTAATTGAGAAGCATATAGAAAAAGAAGACGACGCTATAGAAGCGATAAAGTTTAGCTCAAAGTACTTCTATAATTTTACAAAATGAAGTCGAAAAACCATGCAACTATCGGACCTCTGAAAACGAGAACAGTGCTTTATCTGATGATCTAACAGAATTATCTGAAATATTAAGAGCTCAATACGAATCATCTTTCAGTATCCCAAAAACTGACAAACTGATATGCGATAGAAACGCGTTCTTTGAAGAAGAACTACAAGGGGAAAGTATAACGGACTTCGACTTTACGACAGATGATAATACACAAGCTATAGGGAAACTAAAAGCACACTCAGCGGCAGGACCGGATGAATGGAATGCCACACTCATCAAAAACTGCAAGAATGCAGTCGCTGAGTCCCTATATTGGATATGGAGACGATCACTAGACACGGGAGAAATACCGGGCATCCTGAAGAGCGCGAACATAGTCCCATATATAAAGGAGATCGATCCGAGGCCAAAAACTATAGGCCAGTGTCACTTACATCTCATCTCACTAAAATATTTGAAAGAATAGTTAGACAGAAAATCTATGACTTTTTGGAAACTCAGAAAAAATTCAATGATAACCAACATGGGTTTCGGTCAGGCAGATCATGCCTATCACAACTAATGGAACACTACAAACATTATTGATGCACTTGAAAGTAATGAAACTATGATGTAATATACACAGACTTTGCCAAAGCGTTCGACAGGTGTGACCATGGAATCATAATACATAAACTGAAATATATGGGAATAATAGGAAAAGTAGGGAAATGGATAGATAATTTCCTTATTGAGCTGCGGCAAGTCGTTACAGTACAAGGAGTATCTTCATCAGAATCAGAGGTCCTCAGCTCAGTACCACAAGGAACGGTATTAGCTCCACTACTCTTCATAATCATGCTAACTGACATAGATGAGAACGTTACCAGAGACAGCACAGTAATATCCTTTGCCGATGACACAAAGATCAGTAGAAAAATAAGAAACCCAGAAGATATAGGATCTCTACAAACCGACATGAACAGAATCTACAAGTGGACGGAAGACAGCAATATGAAGTTTAACACTGAAAAATTTCAGCTGTTACGGTACGGAAAAAGAGAAGATCTAAAACCCATGGAATATTATACCCCAAATGGACAGGAAATTCAGAGAAATTCCAGAGCAAAAGATTTAGGGGTTGTAATGACTGATGATGCGAAATTTGAAACACAAAATAAGATAGCAGTAAACAGAGCAAAGAGAATAACTGGGCAGAAACGAAAGGAGAAGAATATAATGATTCCTCTACTGAAAACACTGATCATACCCAAATTGGAATACTGCTCCGTCCTAATATCCCCATATAAAAAGAAGACATTAGACAGCTGGAAGGGATTCAGAGAAGCTTCAAAGCCAAGATCAATGGGTGCAAGGAACTAAATTAATGGGAAAGGTTACGCGAACTAAACCTATATTCACTGGAAAGAAGAAGAGAGAGATACACCATTATTTACACTTGGAAAATAATGGAGAAACTAGTCCCCAATATTACTCTGAACCCTGTAACTCCCCAAACAACGTTGGAAAGTAGAAAAGGAAGACTGTGTCGTGTTCTCAAATTAAAGGCGAGACAGGGAGTATCCTTAACCCTGAAAGAAATAGTTTTGTTGTGAGAGGACCAAAACTGTTTAATCAGTTGCCCAAAGACATACGGAACACGAATGATGTTGCGGCGGACATCTTGAAAGAAGATTAGACGCCTGGCTGAGATCCATCCCCGATGAGCAGGGCGTACTTGGCTATGTGAGGTGGAGAGTACAAGAAACCAACTCACTACTTCATCAGACGAACTCGAGAGGAGGGGGCGACAAGCTTGACCTTCGTGAAATGAGGAATCATCGCACGAAACCTTTGAAAGGTTGAAAGGTATATATATATATATATATATATAATATATATATATATATATATATGAATAGAAACGACATAAGTGTTAAGGAACGCCTCTGCACACGAGGAGGAGAGATAACGAATAAATGAAAAATGAGGCGAACCCAGGGCCTTCCAATTGCCGGTTGGACGCTCTACATTATGCTACGGACCTCACTCAATCACAAATCGAAATTCTCCCACATTGGAAGGCCCTGGGTTCGATTCCCTGGCGGTTCGCCTCATTTTCATTTATTCGTTATCTCTCCTCCTCGTGTGCAGAGGCGTTCCTTAACACTTATGTCGTTTCTATTATTCATTTATATACTGCGCGGTCATTGCAGTTATATGCATATATTAGATATATATATATATATATATATATATATATATATATATATACAGTATGTATATAAAATGGGATTAACGAGGTGATAGAATAGTCCCTTAGCTCCAAGGCTGTAACCGACCCCTCCTGCAGTGGAATATATGCATCTTCAAATTAATAAGGTATGTGTGTAGATAAAGTAATTAGTTGATGTTATATTTCGCTGAACGAAAGTAATTAGTTTTAATAAAAATGGGAATTGCCAATTTTTTTTCCAAAACTTGTAGAATTAAAATAAGGAAGGACATCTGGCGGGCTGGGATGGCGAATTCTTTAAATACGACCCGACTGTATAAAAATGACTGGCATTTCTGCTTTCACGGGAATAGTATACCCACTATCAAGGACTGAGGTTGTTCAGCTTCGCGCAAATTAGATTACTGACCAAGATTTTAATTACTTCGCTTCATCATCCTATATACAGATTTTTTCCTCACTCCAAAGTTGCCTGTAAAATATATTGAAATTAAAAGTCTGTTCATAGTTGTTTTTAAATCATAATTTTAAACCTGCCTGAAAACTAAAGGAAATATAGCATAAAGTTTTCATTTCATTAAGTTTACATATAACCTATACCCTATGGTAATAAATTAAGTTATGGACCGAGTACAGCAAGATTTGACTAAACCAGCGGTTCTCAAACTTTTTCTTCTTCTGTACCCCTTGAATTCTTTCACGGAATTTTCCGGATTTTCGAGAGAGAGATAGACGATTTTTACTTTCTTTACGACCGTGTGACTCGTGGCCGTTTGTTAATCGTGTATAAAATTAAAAGAGTTATATTTTGAGGACCCCTTCGCGTACTCCTTAAGATTCCATCGCGTACCCCTGGGGGTACGCCGTACCTCAGTTTTAGAACCACTGGACTAAACAATGGAAGAAGCATCGTATTATAAAGTCTTTAATTAAAAGACTACAAAATCATTTCTTTTGGAGAAAGTTTATAATTCGCAAAAGTATAAAATTTAAAAATAACCAACGTATATATTCGTATACCATATTGGTATGATGTCATATATATATGTATATATATAAATAATATATATATATATATTATATATATAATATATATTATATATACAGGGTGGGCGGAAAGTAGCTCCCTATTTTGGATTGGTAAAAAAATACGTATATTATCCATTTATTTCAGAAGAAATAATATGAAAGGTAGGCATACATGGTAGGTTTTCTCTAAAATTCAATGTGGGCTCCAACTCTTTCCACCAGCTTCTGGAGCCGCCCAGGAATGGCGTCCACTGACTTTAGCAGGAACTCCGGCGGGATGGAGGACATGACTTCCCGAATTCGGTCCTCCAGTTCTTCCAATGTCCTCGGTTTGGTGCGGTAGACTTCTTCCTTTACCACCCCCCAAAGAAAGAAGTCGCACGGTGTCAAGTCGGGCTCCTGGCTGGCCATTGATGTGGACCACGACGACCCATCCAACGCCCAGGGAAGTGGGCATCCAGCCACTCACGGACAACAGAGCGAAGTGCGGAGGGGCGCCATCTTGCATAAATATCAGATCGTCGATGTTCTCCCATGTGCTGACAACCGGCCAGACCTCCTTTCGCAACATAGCAAGGTACCGCTCAGCACTTCGCTCTTGTTGTCCGTGAGTGGCTGGATGCCCACTTCCCTGGGCGTTGGATGGGTCGTCGTGGTCCACATCAATGGCCAGCCAGGAGCCCCGACTTGACACCGTGCGACTTCTTTCTTTGGGGTGGGTAAAGGAAGAAGTCTACCGCACCAAACCGAGGACATTGGAAGAACTGGAGGACCGAATTCGGGAAGTCATGTCCTCCATCCCGCCGGAGTTCCTGCTAAAGTCAGTGGACGCCATTCCTGGGCGGCTCCAGAAGCTGGTGGAAAGAGTTGGAGCCCACATTGAATTTTAGAGAAAACCTACCATGTATGCCTACCTTTTCATATTATTTCTTCTGAAATAAATGGATAATATACGTATTTTTTTACCAATCCAAAATAGGGAGCTACTTTCCGCCCACCCTGTACTATAGAGAGAGAGAGAAGAGAGAGAGAGAGAGAGAGAGAGGAGATGAAGTTCCGTGGAAGCTCATTTTAGTCTATTGCCTTATACTTTTTATTATAGATATTCTAAAAATTATTACAAATATTCAAAAAATAATTAATTCAAAAGTGTTACAGTTAATTTGCGATTGTGTTGACTTAAATTATTTACGACTTTTCGATTATTCTTTGTCGTAAAGAGATTGATTATGTTATATATAAACTTTCCAAACCATCTAAATCTCCAACTAGAGATCATTGTCACTTTTCTAAACATTAACCACATCCCTCCTCTTTCAAGATCATCTATACCTGTACCAACCAACCGACCTACCATCCCACAGCATCTTCATATATATATATATATATATATATATATATATATATATATATATATATGATGAATAAAACCACGAAGGAAAGGAAACACAAAATGGTGCTCAAGCGCTTTCGTCTAATGACATCCTCAGGAACACTGAAGTACATAAAAGGGTTACAGCCTATATATAGGTTACAGAAAGAAAAAAATAAATAAATAAATAATATCACACACATATATATATATATATATATATATATATATATATATATATATATATATATATATGCATAAACGGAGAAGTAAAAATAAAAATTAAAAATTAAAGGATTATCAGAGAGGCATACAGATTTGTAAGGAAAAATATCGATTTTTAGCACAAGATCAAATGAATTATAAAAATACAATTTATACTGGAAATCTGCCCGGTTTTAACACTCTGCCTTTTATGGTTAATTTCGATGTATATAAAAATAAAATGAAAATTAAAAGTTAATAAAGTAGCATACAAGTTTACCAAAGATTTAGCGTTCTACCCTTCTTATCTAAATCTGTTTTGAAGGAATTCAAACAACAGGATCGAGTTGAAAAAGACTTTGCTTATGTTGAAGTTATTTGAAAGTTGGATAATGGCAGACTCAAGAATATTTCTATTAACAATGTTGCTGGAGTGGAATAAACTGAAGCATTATTCCAATCAATACAGTGGGATAACTCTGACAAATGGACAAAAAGGGCACTGGACAACCTATATATAGGCTGTAACCCTTTTATGTACTTCAGTGTTCCTGAGGATGTCATTAGACGAAAGCGCTTGAGCACCATTTTGTGTTTCCTTTCCTTCGTGGTTTTATTCATCATAAATATTTTTCACGTGTTACTTTCGTGAAATAATTTTCATATATATATATATATATATATATATATATATATTCTTAAAAATAATTTAAAATATTTAAAAGTAATAATGACTACGTATGAACTGTCTTCAAATTAACTTTCAATCACGCGCACGAACCAATCTTTGCATGAATGAGTGCATTATCACAACATAAAATTAGTGTGTACACTTTACATTACCACTTAAATATTTAAATACCTCTTAATATGAAGTTCCTTTTATGATTTTAATAATAAGGTTCAATTAATACTCTGTTTTCAGTTCGCCAACTATAGTCACTTTGTGGGTAACACCTTTCCCCTATAAGCGAAGTGAAAAAAAACTGAGGGCGTGGGTGGTTCGATCCCCGATAGTGTTGTTAATAATAATAATAATCCAGTTAGCGTAATGGGCTCTTCTGAATTAACTTTCCAGTTCTTATTTTTTAAGAGTTTTTATAATTTTATGTCAATTACTTTATACACCGAACAAGTAATTAGAAGTAATTGAAAGTATTTAAAATTAATGACTATGTATGAACTGCCTTCAAATTAACTTTCAATCATGAGTCTTTAAAGCTAACTTTCAATCGTGACTCTTTAAAACTAACTTTCAATCATGAGTCTTTAAAATTAACTTTCAATCATGAATCTGTCTTCAAATTAACTTTCAATCATGAATCTGTCTTCAAATTAACTTTCAATCATGAATCTGTCTTCAAATTAACTTTCAATCATGAATCTGTCTTCAAATTAACTTTCAATCATGAATCTGTCTTCAAATTAACTTTCAATCATGAATCTGTCTTCAAATTAACTTTCAATCATGAATCTGTCTTCAAATTAACTTTCAATCATGAATCTGTCTTCAAATTAACTTTCAATCATGAATCTGTCTTCAAATTAACTTTCAATCATGAGTCTGTCTTCAAATTAACTTTCAATCATGAATCTGTCTTCAAATTAACTTTCAATCATGAGTCTGTCTTCAAATTAACTTTCAATCATGAATCTGTCTTCAAATTAACTTTCAATCATAAATCTGTCTTCAAATTAACTTTCAATCATGAGTCTTTATACACCGAACAAACACTGATAATGAAAAACTGTTCCAAAACTCTTAGTTCTGGCCTTTAGACACAATATTTTATAATTGAGGTTCCCATTTCCGAACAACAAAATATAAAAATTTTACGAACTGGGGAAATCTATACAAATATTGAAGTATCTTATTTTTTTAAATTCTAAAATTAAAGATTTACTTGTTTTAATATTAAGTTAACTATTAACTTAAAAATAAATTAAAGTATATTTATTAGTCACTTTCTGTTGAATTCGGTTTGAAATATTTGTTTTAAGAGGAGACAATTCGTTCGCACTAAAATCGTAAATGAATTGTTGGGCCCCCCAATTTCTTGGCACTCTAAACACCGTGAAATATGTACCGTTATATATATATATATATATATATAAAATCTTATTAATGTTTTTGCTCTGTATATGTGGTGTTAATATCATTTTTATTATTATTATTATTATTATTATTATTATTAATATATATATATATATATATATATATATATATATATATATATATATATATATATATATATATATATTATAATTATTTATGGGGAATTATGGGTATTCATTTAACTACTGAATTACTGTTTTATTAATATGAATAACTAGTTTCGTACACATACTGTAACTCTAGTCAAGTAACACCTTTTTTTTTATGTTCTGGACTCGGATATTTACATATTATTGTACGCATTTTCTCCTTGAAAGAAGCGATACCGTGTAACAAATATGTAATATAATACGTAAATTATACGATAAAAATATATGTACTGGTTTGTTTATAGTAGTCTTTCTGTGCAGTTTCGAAAAAAGTTCGCCTAGAAACTTAAAATTTCTGAAACGCATAAAAAAAATTTACTAATTAGTAATGAATGGGTTTTGTTATTGAAATTTTATTACTGTCACGAAAAAGAATAAAATACCCAAAACATAGCAGAATATCACCAATTAGTAATTTCTTATGCTTTTTAAAAATTTATATATATAACCTTATTAATTTATTGGTACTTGTAGGTTATCTCCCCCCCCCCCCACCAATTTTGACAGAATTTTTCGTTAAAACTACGAAACTATCACGACTTAACCTAACCACTTATCAAGGGCGTACAGTTGATCTATTAGTAAATAGTAAATACTAGTCCAGAAACAAACAATTTTATAATTAATAATAGATCAACTGTACGCCCTTGATATATAATTTGTTGGGTTAAGTCGTGATATTTCGTTAGTTTTAACGAAAATATTCTGTCAAAATTGGTTTGGGGGGGGGGGGGGGGGGGGGGGGAGATAACCTACAAGTACCAATTTATTTGCTCTGACTGTACATGAAGTGATATTATCATTATTATCATCATTATCATTATTATTATTATTATTATTATTATTACTGCTATTAAACAAATTTTAGTTAAAATAAGTCCCAGTAAAAAAGGGTATACGCAAATTTGATTTATTGAAACTAAAAACAAGATAAACGTACACTAAAAGTGTTCAGTGATAACTAAAATATATAAGGATCGTGCATTGCATAAAACATCAGAAAGTCGATGTAATAAAATCAAAATGATTTCATCTTTTGCGCTTTGGTAAATCACAAAAATTGCATTACACGTCGCAAATTTTTCATACAAAATATTTTTCTTTTTATCCACCTCTATTCTCTCAAGCCTTCACGTAGGATATCCGTGGTCCTTACCTGTGTCATATGTCAAGGTGCGTTATTAAGAAATTGTCGCTTGATGTGCTTAGGATCCCTTAGCTTTATAAAAGATAAATGATTCAGGTTAACTCTGAAGGCAAGATATGTCCAGCCTGAATACCGGTATGTGAGCACTTAAAAATAGGAGGAGAAATGTATGTGGAAAATAAATTCTGATATATATATATATATATATATAATATTATATATATATATATATATACAGGGTGTCCCGTAAGTCTGGACCCATAGGGAAAAATAATAAAATTACAAAATAGTCCAAAAATTTATTACATAATCTGTTCAAAGTGTCCGCCGTTGTGTCGCACACATAGTTGAAGACGCAATCTCCACTGCGACAGCACTTTCTGAATCACAGTCGCAGAAATTTCTTGACACGCCTCCACAATGCGTGCTTTAAGGTGGAAAATGTTCTGAAGTTTGACCTCGTACACTTTGGCTTTCAAGTGGCCCCACAAATAAAACTCTAGCGGAGTAAGATCATAATAAAAAAATAATAAAAATAATAATAAAAATAATAAAAAATATATTATAAATAAATTTTTGGACTATTTTGTAATTTTATTATTTTTCCCTATGGGTCCAGACTTACGGGACACCCTGTATATATATATATATATATATATATATATATACACAAAGGTGTGTATATGTATATATATATATATATATATATATATATAATATATATATATATATATATATAAACTCTTACAAAAACAAACAATAAAATGATCCGACTTTTATCTTGATGCGTATTTTTATATGAGGATTTTTGCTATGCTTGAAAGCGTTTTTAATTAAATGGGAAAACCATTATCTGCAACAGGGCGTGTTGCTTCTTAAATAGAGAAGAAATAATCGCATTCAATTAGCAGCGCAAAAAAAAGCAGTTGTCATTTGATATAAGAAAATAAGAAAGAGAGAGAGAGAGAGAGAGAAGGGGGAAAAGGAGGAAGGAAGAGATCATTCACTCCTTCTGACTATCCCTTTAATTCGTCCCTTAAAAGAGCCTCATTCATTAGTCAAAATAGAAAAAAGGGAAGATTTTTACCAGGCTTTAATATATGTGACGAATTATATAAGCTTATTGTTTGAAATCCTAATTGAAATATATATATATATATATATATATATATATATATATATATATACACAAACCATCAGTAATATAGATTTGAATCTTAATTAAAGACCTTACTTAATCTCGGGGATAAATAGAAGCATCATTGATCTGAGCATAAATGTTTAACCAAGCGTTTCGGGATGTATCTGCCTCCGTTATCAGTGGATTTCTATTAAAATTAGTGATTAATGTTAAAAAAAAAAAAAAAAAATGAAATAGAACAAAAGTGATATTTTAAAAATGTGAAAGCTTCAGAAGTAATGTCAAATTAAAGACATTTCAGGACAATTTATTTTAAACCAGTATAGTAATTAACATATATATATATATATAATAATATTATATATTTATATATATATATATATATATAAAGGTTAATGTACAGGGTGTTCATAAATGATCTTTCAATTAAATTTCAATTGAATTTGTAAAGATAATTTATGGACACTCTGTGCTGTCCTTGGTGGTGTTGTGGTTAGCATTCCTGACCACGAATCCACCAGCCCCAGGTTCAGTTCTCAGAGATGGCAGGCGGGTCGTAGCTCATCCAGCTGTTCCTCTTTCCATACAAAAAAGAATTGGTTGGAAGACAACTGGATACCCTGAGTAGCCTAGTGGTTGAGACGCTAGACTTCTGGTCGGGAGGTCGTGAGATCGAGACCGGGCGAGGACTTTGTAATTTCTGAGAGCCCGTGGTGGGGCGTGGTTCGGATTCCACGTTAATCTGTAAGTTTATGGTAACAAGCTTGACCTTCGTCAGAATGAACAATTCGGGCGGAAGCAAAACCAAGATTAACCAGAGTATATACCAGATGAGTTAGGTGTGCCTGGCTATGTGCGATAGACATCGCAAGAAAGCAACTCGCTCCTTTATCAGGCCAGGCCTAGAGGTGGGGCCGCCACCAGCGTGACGTGACCTTCGTGTGAAGAGAAACTGACACACGGACCTTTTACCAGGTTTTACGATATATATATATATATATATATATATATATATATATATATATATTATGTGCGTGTGTGTGTGTGTGTGTGTGTGTACATACAGTATATATATATATATATATATCACACCTTGTTTCCGGTCTCTATTCGTATAAATTACAGTGTTGTTTTCAATGCTTCGTGATTTTAATCGTGTTTCCGGAAATTGGTGTGTGAATTTTCAGAACTTTTCACACCTTCAGGATTAATTTTATCCTTTCCTTGTGGTTTCGTTCAAGGACAGTTCTTCATAATTATTTATAGGCGATTATGGGTGTTCATTTAACTACTGAATTACTGTTTTATTAATATGAATAACTAGTTTCGCACGCATACTGTAACTCTTATTCAAGTAACACCTTTTTTTTAGGTTCTGGACTCAAATATTTACATATTATTGTACGCATTTTCTCTTGAAAGACGCGATACCTTGTAATGAAAATGTAATATAATACTAAATTATATGGCAAAAATATTTGTACTGGGTTTGTTTATAGTAGTCCTTTTGTGCAGTTTTGAAAAAAGTTCGCCTAGAAACATAAAATTTCAGAAACGCATAAAAAATGTACTAATTAGTAATGAATGGGTTTTGTTATTGAAATTTTATGGAGCAAGTGTAGTTTACGTCCCCCTGTGCTGCCTAATGTAGTTTACGTTTCCCTACATTATCCTAGTGTAGTTTACGTTCCCCAACTTTGTCCGCGTATACCTAATCAAATAAAACGTTACATCGTGGCGAATGTCGTAACATCGCTTCCCGGAGATCAGCGAAGTTAAGCGACATTGGGTCTGGGTAGCAGTTGGATGGGAGACCGTCCTCCGCTCCCAGATTATGTAGCGACCCGTGGTTCGGATCCCATGTAAAGCTGTAGGTCCGCTCCCTCATATGACCTTAGATGTTGCGAAGGAGATTAAACAACCCCAATAAAAAAAAAACGTTAGGAAACGTTAAAACTAACGAAAATATTACAACTTAACCTAACCAATCGTCAATATATATATAAATTAACGATTGGTTAGGTTAAGTCGTAATATTTTCGGATCACCTGAAGATCAGGGCCTCAGCCTTTTCTAGTTAGCCTTATAAGGCTAACTAACGAAAATATCACGACCTAACCTAACCAATCGTTAGGTCAACTGTACACCCTTGACGATTGGTTAAGTTAGGTCATGATATTTTCGTTAGTTAGTCTTATAACGCTAACTAAAGAAGGTTGGGGGCCCTGATCTTCAGGTGATCCATATTTTCGTTAGTTTTAACGTTTTATTTGATAGATTCATTTAAAAAAAATGTCTCCTAAAGATCCTACTGTAGTTTACGTTCCACAACTTTGACCTAGTGTATTAGTTTGTGCCCCCTTTTGCGTCAGGGGACGTAAACTACACTTGCTCCAATTTTATGACTGTCACGAAAAAGAATGAGATACTCAAAAGAGAGCAGAATATCACTAATTTGTAATTTCTTGTTTTTGAGAAATTTTGTCTGTATGCAAACTTTATTCCGAAACTGTACAATTTGTATGATGTTAATATATATGTTACAGGAAATCTGTGTAACTAGGGATTTCATGAAATACCTGAAATGTTCAGAGATTTCATGTATGGTTAAGTCGTGATATTTTCGTTAAACCTACGGGAAAATTATCGAATGCCCATTTAATTGAGTGCCCGGTTAGGTTTGAATGCTCGGTCAGGTCAACTGTACGCCCTTGACGAGTGGTTAGGTTAAGTCGTGATATTTTAGTTAAAACTACCGAAAATATCACGACATAACCTTACATGAAATCCCTGAACATTTCAGGGATTTCCTGAAATTCCTAGTTACACAGATTCCCTGTAACATATATATATACTCAAAGATTGGTTCTCTGGGATTACTTTAGGTGTACATGAGTTATTTTTGTCTTAATTTACTAGTGTACCTAATGTACACACACACACACACACACATCTCTCTCTCTCTCTCTCTCTCTCTCTCTCTCTCTCCTCTCTGTATATATATATATATATAATATATATATATATATATAAGTGCAAATAACTAAAAATAACACACGTATTACTTAAAATACTTCCGAAGGACCAAATTTAGGATGTATAATTACACATAGAAAAAATAAACCCAAAAATATACTACAAAAAAATACAGAATAATCTCTTATATAAGTAACGAAATTTTCGCTTTTCATTTCATCTTTCTCTCGCTTAACATTTAATTCTGTAATGGAAAAACATTTCACCCCGAGCCCAACGCGTCCTCCGTTGGACTCGGGGAGAGAATACGAATCGTGTGTGGCTTATATTCAAAATAATGGTGATAAATTGAATTGGCCATAAGTTCTAAGGCGGAAGGCATGAAAGGAGGGAAAAAAAGCTTCATTCCATCTCGTTTTGACTGATTCAGAGAGACCAAAGATTCAGTAAAAGCTCAGTCCGGGCTCGGATTTTTATAACATTTCCCGATTGTGCAAAAACGTATCAGCGAGACACCTCAATGTTACTTATTTACGTTAATATGCATTTTTATATAGACAAAAACGTTTGTTTCCTATACGTTATATTCGTGTAGGGAAGAAGAACATATATATATATATATATATATATATATATATATATATATATATATATACTATATGATGAAAAGTATTCGGACACCCCGGAAAAATCCGCATTTCTGCAAATATCACCTTCGCCGAAAGGTATGCTGGGAAAAAGCGTGGCGAAACTATAATGCTGAGGTGTTCTGTTAAGTTATCAGTAACTGTTGTGAAGCCAACCGCGCGGACGTGAACTCTCCGAGTTCCAACGTGGACTCGTCATCGGATGTTATTTAAGTAACGTTTCTATACGAAACATTGCAGCCAAACAGGATATACCAAAGTCGACTGTAGCGGATGTTATCATGAGATGGAAGCACGACGGTGCAACTAACGCGAAAAAAACGTTCCGGACGACCACGCAAACTGACGGAACGTGATACAAGAAGTCTGGTACGACATGTCAAGAAGTCCCGCACGTCCTCTGCCGCTTCCATCGCTGAGGAGGTAGGAAGAGCATCCGGTACCTCCGTTAGTACTGTAACTATCCGCAGAGAGATGCACAGACTCGGTTATTATGGTAGAGCAGCTGTACACAAGCCACTGATTACAAAAGTTAATGCAACGCGTCGTTTGGCCTGGTGTGTCTCCCGTCGTTCCTGGACCGTGGAGGACTGGAAAACTGTTCTTTGGAGCGACGAGTCGCGGTATTCACTCTTCCGGTCTGATGGGCGTGTTTGGGTGTGGCGACAGCCCGGAGAACGGCTTCTTCCTGACTGTGTACGTCCAACGGTGAAGTTCGGTGGAGGGTCCATCATGGTATGGGGTTGTTTTTCCTGGCTAGGGCTCGGCCCGTTGGTTGTTATACCCACTACCATGAACGCTGACGTTTATCTCGACGTTCTGGACAATTCGGCCCTCCCTACGCTGTGGCAATACTACGGAGATGGCCATTGTTTGTTTCAACAGGATCGAGCTCCCTGCCATACTGCAAGGCGTGTGCAGGACTGGTTTCGTGAAAATAAGGTGGATTTGTTAGACTGGCCTGCTCAGAGCCCCGATCTCAACCCAATCGAGCACATGTGGGACGAACTGGAGCGACGGATACGAAACCGCACACCACGCCCGGCTTCACTTGCATCAGCTCTGCAAGAGGAATGGCGAGCCATTCCTGCACAGACTTACCGAAAACTGGTGGAAAGTATGACTCGACGTGTTGACGCTGTAATAAAAGCAAAGGGTGGACCTACTGGTTACTAAATGCCATAATAAAACCATTTTTCCCAAAACCATGCGGTGTCCGAATACTTTTGATCATATAGTGTATATATATATATATGTGTGTGTGTGTGTGTGGCTTGTTTCCAATTGTATAGTAATGATTGAAGGTACTATTTAATTTAAAGGGTGTTTTAAAAAGGGAGTTACAACCCACAGTTTTGAAGTTTATGAATTGAATTGTATATATATATATATATATATATGATTAAGATATAGAAATAAAGTGACTGACATAAAAGGTAATATATTTATATGAAGCCATAATTAATTATTTAAATGTGGTTTATATACGAGTTGGCTTTATACCTGAAACTTTTTTAATTTTGTCATTAACACGTCTGAAGGACATGCGTTTTGTACACGCACGCACACACACACACACACACATATATATATATATATATATATATATATATATATATATATATATATATATATATATATATAAAATATTCTCTCTCTCTCTCTCTCTCTCTATATGTATATATATATATATATATATACTCTGTACTCGCAAATGGGATAATATAAGGAAAGAAATCTTGTTTTTTGTAGGTATAGTCTAAAATGTATGATATTATATATAGTTCATGCGCACGATAAGAGATCTTTCTCATTAATTATAGCCCCCATGGCATAGCAAATTTATCAAGTTGATTTTTCTTTATGAAAAAATTATTTTATGCATTTTCCGAAACGAAACTTGTTTGTGTGTTTTTTTTTTTTGGTTGTGTTGTGTTGTGTTTTGTGTATGTATGATGTATGTGCTTATAAATTGATCTTTGTTTGCGGTATTATCTGGGAAATAATTGATAAATTATTGATAATGATTAAGAGTAATTTACAATACTGAATATATATATATAATTATATATATATATATATATATATATTATATATATATATATATATATATATATATATACTGTATATATATATATATATATATATATATATATATATATATATATATATATATGTATATATTATATATATATATATATATATATATATATATATATATATATATATTATATACAGTATATATGGCATTATCATGCACGCATATATATGAGAAGGAGTTTCCCCAAAATATAATTTATAACGTTCATAATTTTTGTTTTGTTTTCATGCAAACATGAATATTTTGGTGCATGATCTCTGTACATGATCAATTCTGCATTCACTTTTAGTATCCTATCTATGTTATTTCATTCGTTAAGGTTATTATTTTCTCGTTAAGAAAACTGCGTGCATGCATGTATCCATCACTTTCCGATCTATTTCCTTCCGATCGACTGTTTAGAACCTTATAATGTGTGTATACTCGTATATATATATATATATATATGTGTGTGTGTATTTATTAACTGAACATTGTGTATATATATATATATATACACAGGGTGGCCCAAGAAGTAACTACGACACTTTTGGTATTTGTTTTATATACCAAAAGCGTTAAGGGATTTCTGAATCGCTCTGTACACTGAGTCCTTTCAGTTTGCGCGTACTTACTATTCATTCACTGTATACGGCATCTTTCTATACGAATAACTGTTTACTGTAAATGGCGGTCTACACACGAGCTAACGGTATTTTCTCGGGGTCTATCTATATCCACAGGACCGACAAGACCATAACATTAACACTCTAAAAAAATAACTTAACCTAACCTAACCTAGAGTGACATAACCTATGCTAACCTAACCTAACTTAATCTAACCCACAATGTACTTATCGATAGAGTGTCGAGTCGATGAGATGTCGTAAGCCCATTTTCTCGAAGCTTTTATCATTAAGCTTTCCTTAGAGTTAGGTTAGGTTAGGTTCGGTTAAGTTTGGTTTGGCTTAGTTAGGTTTGGTTAAGTTTGGTTAGCCTTAGTTAGGTTTGGTTAAGTTTGGTTAGGCTTAGTTAGGTTTGGTTAAGTTAGCTTATTAGAGTGTCGACGGAATGTCCAATCTGAAATGTTTATGTATGTCCTTTGCACACACGCACACGCGCGCAAACAGACATTCACACACACACACATTTTATATAATATATATATAGTCCCGATCCATGGCTTGGCTGTGCAGGAGTGACTGACGGAAACTCCAGACGGCTCATTCGTATACGTCCGCCTCCCTCCATGCTCGGCTGGGGGTCAACAAGAGAACTGCTTTTACCCTCTCCCTTCTTCTGCGCTTTTCATTCCTCCTTCGTTTTTGACTCTCTGACTTTCTCTAACTTCTGAAACTTCCTTTTAATACTTTTATTACTTTTTCATTACATTTTTTCAAAATAGATAAAAAAGTTCTCCGTATACTGTAGATATACTTTTTCCTTCTTCAGACGGCTTTCGGCGTCTTTCTCTGTTCAATTTTTTTTATTCTATATCATTTCTTTGATGAAGGAGGGAGTTCGCCTGGACGTTTGCGTGACTAAAGGGATCTATCTTAAGTGCTGATTATACTCTGTGTCCTTGGCACAGTGTGGAGTCATTTCTTGCCTTTATTTTTTTTTACATTCAGCTTATAGAGCTGATTTATTTTTTTTATATTTAGCTTATAGAGCTGATTTATTTTTTCTAACCTTTCATTACGTGTCTGATTCTTGGTTGTGTATAAATTCATTTTCTTTTGTTTATGTATTTTTTTAAAATATTACACGTTGTACAGTTTCTTCAAAACACTCACTGTTCATGCTATATTTTAATTATTTAATGAGAATATGCAACGACTTTTGCAGTTATTCTGGATAGAAATGGGTTCTGTATTCTACTAGGTGATCCCAAAAATAAGGCGTTCCGCTCCCCACCCACCCCGTTGAAAAAAATTTGGGGGGAATGCTTTTTTGATCACCTTGTACTATATAACTTACTACTCCATATATATATTTTTTTTTGGGGGGGAGTAGTAAGTTATATAGTACAGGGTGATCAAAAAGTGGTTCTTCAGAAAATAATTTATTAAGGTTTTTTTAGTGGGGGAAAGCAGAACGCTTTGTTTGTAGGATCACCTTGTAGAATACAGAACCCATATATTATATATAATAATATATATATTAACATGACTTACCAAATTTATATATAAAAGACTTTTGCAATATATCAGTCATGACATGTTATTGCGTACAATATTCTTAACTCGAAAATAAAAACAGGTTTGATTACATACAAAAAAACATTATTCACAAGAAATGTGTTAAATTAATTTTTTTTTTTTAATTATTTCATATAAAGTCTATTGTACATTTAAAGGTTGGAAGATAATGCTTAGAAGATTTAATCAATTTCTTATTATAGAAAATGAACTCAATGAGAAATAGACAGACAAGATTGATCGAAATTTACGGAATTTAACGAGAAAAATATATAAAAATAAGATAAATTACGTGATTTCGTTTAAAAAAAATAAAATAATTTTTTTTTTTACGTCACTAAATTGAAATATATAATTTTAAAACATTTTTGTGTTACTTCCTCGTGATTTTTGTTGTTTTACGTATATTTATACAGGGTGTCCCATAAGTCCGGTCTCAGAGGAAAATTTATTTTTAATTAAATTTGCAAAATTAATAGATTAGAACTGAAATAAATGTTTAAATTGATGTCTTGTTTTGGGACCTTTTTTTGGTTGCAGGTAGAATAACGCCTAATGGCTAATATAGAAGTGAGTTACACTCCTGAGAAAAAGGCCTCCGCTTCACGGCCAAAGTGAGGTGTTGCTCCATCTTGCTGAAAGTAAAACCGATGTCGCACTGCGAGTGGCATTTCCTCCAAATACGGTCCCAACATATCATGCAACAACTGGAGATATCGTTCGGCATTAAGTCCTCCTTTCAGAAATACTGGTCCCAAAACAAGATTTCCATGAATGCCGCACCATACCATTACTTTTGGGCTTTGGCCTTTTCCTGAGGAGTGCAACTCGCTTCAATATTAGCCATTGCGTGTTAGTCTACCTGCAACAAAAAATAAATTGGTCCCAAAACAAGACATCAATCTGAACACTTGTTTTAGTTTTAATGTATTAATTTTGTAAATTTAAATTAAAATAAATTTTTCTACGAGACCAGACTTATGGAACATCCTGTATATATATATATATATATATATATATATATATATATATATATATATTATATATATATATATATATATTTATTTATATATATATATATATATATATAATCACTTTTTCCATCTCCATTGAGAATGATTATGTATTAGTTACACATACGTAATTAGTAATGTATAACAGTTTCAGTGTTTATAGCGTGGGAAGGTTAAAATAACGAAGTCTGTTCATTTTTATCCATTTTTTTGGAAATGTAACTTCTTCGCGCTTCAGTGAATGGAAGAACCTCTAATTAGTATGCAAAGGAAGAGATGCTCTTTTCCCGATTCCCAATCACTTCATTTCAATTGTATCAGTTGTTTCACTCTCCAAATCTATATCGGTATAAACTCGTTTCCAATAAATAAAATATTCCCTTTAAAAAACAGGATTAAAAAAAGGGAAGACATTGATAGATTCTTTCATCCTCCAAAGAAATTCTATACGAAGAAATCTCAAGAAGAAACTTTAGTCTCGGCCTCGCATTGAATAGCAAATGCGGAATTTAATTTAGATCAGCTCAACTGTAAAGCCTTATCTTGAGGTCGTGGTTTGAGGATCGTTGCCAGTCTCGAAACAAACGGAAATATTAAGTGTATTTCGCCTTCTTCAAATTTGAGGCTGTGTGTGCGATCTGGAGAAGCCAAAACCATTGTTGATTTCCGCAAGCCTTTTAATTAATTACTTTCCGAAAGACCTTTTTATAATTAAATATGTAATTTTAAGTACTAATTAAATACTTTTTAACTTATTAACGAAATTATAGATTTGTTTTTTAACTTTTGCCTTTCGTATGTATGTATGTATGTATGCATGTATAGTGAAGAACAAAAAATTTCATATATATATAACACACACACACATATATAACATTTTTTCATATTACTTTTGTATTGTAACCATTTCCTATAATTATCACCGTTTCCCTGTTAGCGAAACGAAGACACTAAAGTCGGGGGTTCGACTCTCGATCGATGGTGCTGGTTGATAATAACCCAAATTAAGAGTTAACGAGTTAACGTGTTCGACCTGTCTCGCCTGAGTGCTATTCCACGGCCTTCCTCGCTTATTATTTATGGTTTTATTTATTATATTAATCATAATTATTAGTGTTGCCTTTAACCCTTACGTAACGAGTGTTGACTTTATCGATTTTATTTTGGCTAACGCCAGACGATTTCATGCAGTCGTAGAGAAAACCCCGTAAACGAAGATGAAATCAGGAAAGGTTAAAGGAAATGCCATTACAGAAAAATACTGAAATATAATAATTGCAGATCGAGGTCTGAAAAGTTTTATTCTTGAGTATGGAAGACAAAAGATAAAAGAAGGAAGTCCCATATATAATTAGGATGGACACTTAAATATATCTTAAACGGTAGGCGAGTATACAGGGTGCCCATAAATTATTTTTACAAATTCATTTGAATTTGAATTGAATTTGTAAAAATAATTTATGGACATCCTGTATATATATATATATGAACAGAGAGAGAGGGAGAGACAGACAGAGAGATAGATACGCTAAAACAAATGGCGGCATCACGACGTCATATCACCACCTTAATGGTGACAGCCATATAGAGTATAGACGTCATACTGCCGTCGTTGAGGATATTGAAAACTTAATCCATCTTACCGTCATACTGACTTCATTATTGAAATTCACGATAACATGAAGACACGATAAGAGCACAAGGATGTCATCATGTCATCAATACGACGTACTTTCTAGATAGCAATATGACGTCGTGCTGCCGCCATTCCTGATATATATATATATATAACCTGTATAACTCGGTCTAACTGGGGGAAGGCTACTTTCTAGATAGCAATATGACGTCGTGCTGCCGCCATTCCTGATATATATATTAGGGTGGTCCACAAATGGAGAAGTATTTCAAATTCTTCCTCCCAGGGTTTCATTAGGTTCCTTTTCCCAAAAAACGTCTCTGAGCAAAATTTGTGTTCAATCGGTTAATATTTAGAGGTGGCTCAACTACCCCCAGAAGTCCACATTCATGGTTTCTGGGTCCCCCCCATATATATGGGTATTATCCGCTTGTTGGCGGGGGTATCATGGCTGACCAGGCCACTCATTGTTGCCCAGCTAAGATTGTGGACTTGTTAGAATCAGGAAACCTCTTTCGGTGCTCATCCACCACACTTAAGAGAAACTGGAGTTGATCTCCTTTCGTCAGAGTTCCGCTGAAGGTCTGAATGAGAGCTACTGCCCTTTCAGCATGATCATTAACTACTTTGATGTTCCCTATGATTCTTTTAGTTTCTTGGAAGTTTTCATTCTCCTCCCAGGTGCTGGGGTCATCATCAAGAAAACTAATATTGATCGGTAGGCCTTAAGAAGCTTTAATGAGTTCTTTGTGGCAAGAGTTTCTAATTTCAGTGTTGCTTTGCATTCCTTGAGTCTTCTTCTCTTTGAGAAGTCTAATGACCCCTCCTTTTCCCTCATACACTGGACCATGATTCCCTTGGTGTCTGGTGGTTTTCAAATTTCTTGAGAGCTGCTTTGGCCACTTTCTGGTCATGATAGTCCTTTAACTTTTGGATAAGATCCAGATCATTCTTCGGAGCTTGTGATGGAATAGGAGCAGTGATCCAGCTTTTTAAGTAGATTAGGACTCCAAAAAGGGTAAGGGTTTTCAGGTCCTTCTTCTCTCGAGGAGTCAGGGTGATTTGATTTCGAAAAAGCCACATTTTGATGGCATAGATAACTTTAGCCATCCACCTTGCATAGTGCGTGCCAGCAGGACGTTTGAATGTGTAACTTTCAATTTTTCACCAAGAAAGATCAAAGAAAGTTCCAAAAACTCTATAGTCATCTCGAAAATTTCCAGTGGCCAGATGTTCTTTGGCAAAGGCAATTATTTAATTCTGAAAGGATCAACTTGCTCCTTCATCTCATCATCATCCTGTGATGTAGAGAAGGTTTTTAAATCAATGTAGTCCACATAGATTGGAACCTTTTGAACAAAAGTGGCTCAGGGGCAGAAGATGAACCATGGACTGCTTCAAACACTCATCCATACATGACTTCCATGCAATGATGCCTACAGGCAAAATAGAAGAGTGGTCGACCAAGTTTCTGTTCCAGAAGAACGCATGCTCCCCTGTTTGTTCCTGTATTTGATGCTGTAGTATCTGATAACATTCCGATTATTGACTTATCTATGTTCCATTCGGAAAGAAGATTATACACTGCAGCTGATTGAGCTTCCCCTGTTCCACTTGGTAGTTTGGGAACACCAAGCAGTTTTGAATCACCTGATTCAACTGAAGAGACAAGGACTGGGAGTCTGTCTACCTTTTCATTCTTGGCAAGTAGATTAGGATCAACTTCCCATCCCAGTGGACAATCGAAATACTTGGACTAAAGCTAGCTTTAATGGCATGGGTTATTTGCCTTCGATGCCTCTCTCGGTGCCTTTTGATTGAAGAACGAGAGATGTTCACCTCTGAAAGATCTTGACCAAGGCTAGATGCAGTTTCAGCTAATACAAAGGTGGCCCTCCTGTCACTGATGCCAGTCCTGTCCAGAGCAGCAGCCAATTCAGGAGATATGATATTCTTTGCTGCCTTTTTCTTTGGTGGAGTTGGTCCGCTGGTAGATGGGGGATTAATAAGGTAATCTTCATCTTTCTCTGACTCACATAAAGACTCAGAAGAAGAACTTCCCTGATCTAGCATAACTTCCTGTGAAGCAGCATATTTTTCTTCTTCAGCTTTCCGCTTCCTATTTACCATTTCATTTGCTTCTCAGCAGCTCTCTTTTCTGCCTTGTCAGTCACCATATCTGCAGAGACCATTGATCCCACTCGTCCCGCTTTCCTTTGTAGGATCAAGAACTGCCGGTCTTCTTCATTTTTGATTAAGGTAAAGGCATCAGCATGGGAGACATCAAATAGGTTCTCCATTTCTTCCTGAGAGTTGCTTTTCCTCCCAGCATTCTTCTTAATCGCTTTCCACTCCAAGTGTAGAGCCTGAATTTTGTGAAGAATGTGGTCTTTCCTTTGAGTAGGGATTCGGGCTCTCTCCCAGAAGAGACGCAATTCTTCAAAAACAGCTTCTGAACTAGGTTTGATCTCCTTCTTCAAGACTTGATGATGGTGGAGGAACATGCAGAGGACCTGGCCACGGGAAGGCAGCTTGGCTCCAGTGATTGTTTCCTCTGACTTTTTCATTAAGTAAAATGTACGTTTATTTGACATTGCAAAACCTGTAAATTTAATAAATCTATCTGAAAGAAAAATAATCATTAGTTAATGTATCTGTAAATAATGTTTCTTTTAATTATTCAGTATATTAATAAAGGGCATAATGGTATACAAAAAAACAGCTTTGAGCCACCCCTAAAAGTTATTCGATTTGCCTTAAATTTTACATGAAATATTTTTAGCTAAAAGGAACCAGATTATAGCCTGGAGGAAAGAAACTTGAACTTCGATTTTTTACCCCATTCTGTGGACCACCCTAATATATATATATATATATATATATATATATATATATATATATATATAACCTGTATAACTCGGTCTAACTGGGGGAAGGCTCGTCCGAGAAAGAGAATTCCGTCTTATAGAGGTAAAATTTAAAGTATTGTAAAAAACCCTATTTTAAAGTGTATAAATCAACAAAGTGTACTAAAACAACGTTTCTGTAAACAAAAAAAATCATAAGTTTATAAGTGTACAAAAGTGTAGGTTTATAAATGTACATATGAATAATCTAAAGTAAACTGGAATGAAAATATTTCAATAAAGTCCTGTAAAAATATTTCAAATGCCTATTTTTTAATGCACTACCTGTACATCGGAGTGCACCCCCGTGGTTACCTCGGACTGTACCTGTACAACTCAAGCAAATTCCAAGTAAGACAGGTTTTCCTGAGGGAAATTTCTTCCGGCTCATAGAAGATTCCGGCTTATCCAGAGTCCAAGGTATACAAGTTTTACTATATATATATATATATATTAATATATATAATAATATATATATATATATATATATATATATATATACACACGAGGGCCACTCAATATATTTTGCCCCACCTTTTATTCTTTCTTTCCAAGTTTCCTTGTAAGTTCCAGAAATTTTGTACACAAGTAGTTACATACCATTTTTACAAGTTTTCATTTTTCCACATAATCTCCATCCTTTTCTACGGCTTTCCTCCACCTCGAAACGAGGGCCTTTATTCCTTGCTGGTACAAAGGTGGCCCTCCTGTCACTGATGCCAGTCCTGTCCAGAGCAGCAGCCAATTCAGGAGATATGATATTCTTTGCTGCCTTTTTCTTTGGTGGAGTTGGTCCGCTGGTAGATGGGGGATTAATAAGGTAATCTTCATCTTCTCTTTCTGACTCACATAAAGACTCAGAAGAAGAACTTCCCTGATCTAGCATAACTTCCTGTGAAGCAGCATATTTTTCTTCTTCAGCTTTCCGCTTCCTATTTACCAATTTCATTTGCTTCTCAGCAGCTCTCTTTTCTGCCTTGTCAGTCACCATATCTGCAGAGACCATTGATCCCACTCGTCCCGCTTTCCTTTGTAGGATCAAGAACTGCCGGTCTTCTTCATTTTTGATTAAGGTAAAGGCATCAGCATGGGAGACATCAAATAGGTTCTCCATTTCTTCCTGAGAGTTGCTTTTCCTCCCAGCATTCTTCTTAATCGCTTTCCACTCCAAGTGTAGAGCCTGAATTTTGTGAAGAATGTGGTCTTTCCTTTGAGTAGGGATTCGGGCTCTCTCCCAGAAGAGACGCAATTCTTCAAAAACAGCTTCTGAACTAGGTTTGATCTCCTTCTTCAAGACTTGATGATGGTGGAGGAACATGCAGAGGACCTGGCCACGGGAAGGCAGCTTGGCTCCAGTGATTGTTTCCTCTGACTTTTTCATTAAGTAAAATGTACGTTTATTTGACATTGCAAAACCTGTAAATTTAATAAATCTATCTGAAAGAAAATAATCATTAGTTAATGTATCTGTAAATAATGTTTCTTTTAATTATTCAGTATATTAATAAAGGGCATAATGGTATACAAAAAACAGCTTTGAGCCACCCCTAAAAGTTATTCGATTTGCCTTAAATTTTACATGAAATATTTTTTAGCTAAAAGGAACCAGATTATAGCCTGGAGGAAAGAAACTTGAACTTCGATTTTTACCCCATTCTGTGGACCACCCTAATATATATATATATATATATATATATATATATATATATATAATATAACTCGGTCTAACTGGGGGAAGGCTCGTCCGAGAAAGAGAATTCCGTCTTATAGAGGTAAAATTTAAAGTATTGTAAAAAACCCTATTTTAAAGTGTATAAATCAACAAAGTGTACTAAAACAACGTTTCTGTAAACAAAAAAAATCATAAGTTTATAAGTGTACAAAAGTGTAGGTTTATAAATGTACATATGAATAATCTAAAGTAAACTGGAATGAAAATATTTCAATAAAGTCCTGTAAAAATATTTCAAATGCCTATTTTTTAATGCACTACCTGTACATCGGAGTGCACCCCCGTGGTTACCTCGGACTGTACCTGTACAACTCAAGCAAATTCCAAGTAAGACAGGTTTTCCTGAGGGAAATTTCTTCCGGCTCATAGAAGATTCCGGCTTATCCAGAGTCCAAGGTATACAAGTTTTACTATATATATATATATATCTATATATATATATATATATATATATATATATATATATATATAATATATATATATATATATATATACACACACGAGGGCCACTCAATATATTTTGCCCCACCTTTTTTTCTTTCTTTCCAAGTTTCCTTGTAAGTTCCAGAAATTTTGTACACAAGTAGTTACATACCATTTTTACAAGTTTTCATTTTTCCACATAATCTCCATCCTTTTCTACGGCTTTCCTCCACCTCGAAACGAGGGCCTTTATTCCTTGCTGGTAAAAGTCCGCTGGGTTCCGCTGGAGGCACTTCTTAACCTCCTCAACAACCTCATCGTCACTCTGAAACTTTCTTCCACGAATAGCATCTTTCATTGGCCCAAACAAATGGAAGTTTGAAGGTGCCAGATCCGGGCTGTATGGAGGGTGGGGTAACACTGTCAAGCGCATTTTTGTGATGGCCTCTCTTGTTTGCAAATTGTTGTGTGGTCTTGCGTTATCGTGCAAAAGAAGGACGTGTTCTAGTTTTCTCTAAGGTCGAACTCACTTTATACGTCTCTGGAGTCTCTGTACGGTAACAATATATGCCTCTGAGTTGATTGTTTGTCCTTTCTTCATAATGTCCACCAGAATCACCCCTTTCATGTCCCACAAGATGGTGGCCATAACCTTTCCTGCAGAGGGAGCCATTTTGAACTTTTTCTTGCGTGGGGAGTCTGCGTGATGCCACTCCATGGATTAGCGTTTTGTTTCAGGTTCAAAGTGGTGTACCCAAGTCTCATCCCCAGTCACAATTTGGGGAAGGAAGTCATCCCCTTCTGTCTCGTATCGAACCAACGACTCAGAAGCAATTTCTTTTCTTTGGACTTTGTGATCTTTAGTCAGTTCGCGAGGAACAAACCGTGAACACACTTTTGAGTATCCCGGTTGCTGAATTATCTATTCACACTTCCTTCACTAATTCCTAGCTCCAGTGATAGCTCCTTGTATGTGACGCGCCGATTTGATCGAATGACGCTGTTAGCACGTTGCACAGTGTGAGATGACACAGCCGATTCCGGGCGACCGCTGCGTGGCTCATCATCGAGGCTGGCTCTCTCTCTCCGATGATCTCACACGTTTAGACGAGCGTCCAACTGTGCTTCGATCAACAACAGCATCTCCGTAAACGTTTTGTAGACGTTTGTGAATATTTCCAACTATTTCGTTCTCTGCGGTTAAGAACTCGATAACAGCTCTCTGTTTACGACGACATCACTGTCAGATGTCATTTTCGAAACTGCGTCAACCATCGTTTTTATACAAGGAGGAGAGGTTCAAACTGGAAAAATCCGGTTATGTGAAGCGCAGAAAGTTCGAACTTACGGCCCAAAAGACATTTCAGCCCCATGGCCTATTATTTAGCTAAAAAAAAGGGCGGGGCAAACTGTATTGAGTGCCCCTAGTGTATATATATATATATATATATATTGTACAAACAGTATATATACTCATATATAAGCTATTGAATTACGGGATACTCATCAGGTCCGGTTTAACCTTCTTCGTAAACAGTCCTGATGAAGAACCAACGATTTTGGGGTTCGAGCAGGTTATCCGTTTTTTCTCTTTCAATTTTTGATCTTTTTTTATGTTTTTAACCCTTTACAGCCCAGTGTGACTTTACTGATTTTGTTTTGGCTAATGCCAGACGATTTTATTCAGTCTCAGAAGAAACCTGCGGGTGGTAAAAGGTGAAGCAAACGTCGCTTAAATTTTGTTTTTAACGTGTTACTTTCGTGAAATAATTTTCATATATATACAGTGTATATATATATATAAAATAGTGTGTGTGTGTGTGTGTATATATACACACACACACACACTATTTTATTATATATATATATATATATATTATATATATATATATATACACAGTGTATATAATTATATAATTTAATGGCAAAAGTAATGTAAATAAGAGGAAATCCACCCGAAAATATCTATGAAAACCATTCCATCTCTTTCTTGATCTGAGCTACTTGAAAAGGTTCCAAAAACACAAGGATTAGGCGTGAGGGCTGGACAATCCGCACTTGATCTCTCTCCTCTCCTGCAATAACCTTACTGGATTTTATATTACTTTATTGGATTATTTCATCTTACGAGATTACTTACTTAACAAAGTTAATTTGTATGTTTGTAATAATTGACGAATACTATTATTTTTTTGTTTTACGCATCTACATACTATTTTTTTTGTTTTGTTTTTTCTTGCGTCATACTATATACATCATGTCTGCTTTCATTTTACAGGCATTTAATAAAACACTTATTTAACCAATTAATAAATTCAGTGGCGTGCGGTGGGTATGGCCACAGGGTAAGCGGTAGCTCCATATATATGTATATAACCTCGTTAGGGTTCCGTGTCGGTCTTTCTTCACACGTAGGTCAAGCTGGTGGCCCCGCCTCTAGTCTTGGCTTGGTGGAGGAGCGAGTTGCTATCTTGCACTCTCCACCGTACATAGCCAGGTACACCCAGCTCATCTGGTCTTCTCTTGAAGACTTCAACTTTGACCCTGAGGTCCTTTGGAAGCTGGTTGAAAATTCTTGGCCCCCTGACAACCAAGCTATTTTCCTTTATATATATATATATATATATATATATTTATATTTATTAATCAGGTTTTTTATTTTCTATTTTAGTACTAAAACCTGATGAATATAACAAAATAACGAAATATGATTGGGTTAAATAATTTAAATTACTAAATTTTGTACATTTAGAACAATAGTCTATTTATAGGAACAGACATTAGTCTACTAAAATAACTGTTGATTAATAAGGAGAAATTACATAAAGTGTACAGTTGTTTCCAAACTTTTTACCAGTACTGTATATATACACACACACAAGCATTAT
>JAJOZX010016358.1:0-60383 GCA_023014485.1 Bathynomus jamesi | reverse complement strand
AGGATAAGACCCCATATCCCTAACGCAATATTTAGTTAATTTCAAACGAAAAAATTCAAAATTGAAATGGCTGTAACTTTCGAAGTTATCATTCCTGCAAAAATTGAGTTGCATTTTCTAAAGTAGAGTTTGAAATTGCATTATTGAGCAAATTTGTGAAAATATCGAAGGAAGTGCGTGGAAAGGATAAGACCCCGTAAACCTAACGTAATATTTAGTTAATTTCAGACGAATCATTCAAAATTGAAATGGCTGTACCTTTTTAAGTTTTCATTCTTGCAAAAAAAGAGTTACATTTTCTAAATCACCTTAAGAAGCTTCAGTATTGAGAGAATGTTTTAAAAAATCGAAAGTGCGTGGAAAGGAAAAGACCCCGTAAAGATAACGTAATATTTAGTTAATTTCAAACGAAAAAAACAAACTTGAAATGGCTGTAACTTTCTAAATTATCATTCCTGCAAAAAATGAGTTGCATTTTCTAAATTAGAGTATGAAATTGCACTACTGAACAAATTTGTGAAAAAATCGAAAGAAGTGCGTGGAAAGGATAAGAACACAAAAACCTAACGTAATATTTACTTAATTTCAATCGAGAAAATTCAAAATTGAAAGGACATAACTTTTTATAATTTAATTTTTACAAAAAATGAGTTGCATTTTCTAAATTACCTTAAAAACTGCACTATTGTGCGAATTTGGGAAAAATTCAAAAGAAGTGCGTGGAAAGGATAAGACCCCATAAACCTTCCGTAATATTTAGTAAATTTCAAACGAAATTAGTAGGCTGTAACCTACTAAGTTATCAATCCTGCAAAAAAAGGGTTGAATTTTCTAAATCATAGTAGAAAATTGCACTATTGAGCACATTTGTGAAAAAATCGAAAGAAGTGCGCTGAAAGGATAAGACCCCATACACATAACGTAATATTTAGTTAATTTCAAACGAATCATTCAAAATTGAAATGGCTGTAACTTTCTAAGTTATCATTCCTGCAAAAAATGAGTTGCATTTTCTAAATTACCTTAAAAACTGCACTATTTTGCGAATTTGTGAAAAAATCGAAAGAAGTGCGTGGAAAGGATAAGACCCCATAAAACTAACGTCATATTTAGTTAATTTCAAAAGAAAAAATTCAAAATTGAAATGTCTGTAACTTTTTAAGTTTTATTCTTGCAAAAAATGAGTTGCATTTTCTCAATCAGCTTCAAAATCTAATAAGTTATCATTCCTACAAAAACTGGTTTGCATTTCTAAATCAGAGTATGACATTGCACTTGTGAACAAATTTGTGAAAAAATCGAAACAACTGCGTGGAAAGCATAAGATCCCATATACCTAACGTAATATTTAATTAATTTCAAACGAAAAATTCAAAATTGAAGTGGCTGCAACTTTATATATTTTCATTCTTGCAAAAAATGAGCTGAATTTTCTAAATCAGGGTAGAAAATTGCACTATTGATCGAATTTTTGAAAAAATCGAAAGGAGTGCGTGGAAAAGATAAGACCCCATAAACCTAACGTAATATTTAGTTATTTTCAAACGAAAAAATTCAAAATTGAAATGGCTGTAACTTTTTAAGTTTTCTTTCCTGCTAAAAATGAGTTGCATTTTCTAAGTCAGAGTATGACATTGCACTATTGTTAAAATTTGTGAAACAATCGAAAGAAGCGTGTGGAAAGGATAAGACCCCCGAAAACCTAACGTAATATTTAGTAAATTTCAAACGAAAAAATTCCAAATTGAAATGGCTGTTACTTTCTAAGTTATCACTCCTGCAAAAACTGGTTTGCTTTTATAAATCAGAGTACGACATTGCACTATTGAGCAAATTTGTGAAAAAATCTAAAGTAGTGCGAGGAAAGGATAAGACCCCATATACCTTACGTAATATTTAGTTAATTTCAATCAGGAAAATTCAAAATTGAAATGATCATAACTTTTTATGATTTCATTTCCACAAGAAATGAGTTGCATTTTCTAAATCAGCTTAAAAACTGCACTGTTTTGCGAATTTGGGAAAAATTGGAAAGAATTGCGTGGAAGGATAAGACCCCATAAACCTAAAGCAATATTTAGTAAATTTCAAACAACAAAATTCAAAACTGAAATGGCTGTAACTTTTTAAGTTATCATTCCTGCAAAAACTGGTGTGCATTTCTAAATCAGAGTATGACATTGCACTATTGAACAAATGTGTGAAAAAATCGAAAGAAGTGTGTGGAAAGGATAAGACCTCCGAAAACCTAACGGAATATTTTATTAATTTCAAAAGAAAAAATTCAAAATTGAAATGGCTGTACCTTTCTAAGTTTTCATTCATGCAAAACATGAGTTGCATATTCTAAACCAGATTAACAATCTGCCCTATTCAGCGAATTTTTGAAAAAATCGAAAGTGCGTATAAAGGATAAGACACCATACACCTAACGTAATATTTAATTAATTTCAAACGAAAAATTTCAAAATTGAAATGGGTATAACTTTTTAAGTTTTCATTCTTGCAAAAAATGAGTTGCATTTTCTAAGTCAGCTTCAAAAACTGCACTATTGAGCGAATATGTGAAAAATTCGTATGTAGTGCGTGAAAAGGATAAGACCCATAAACCTAACGTAATAGAGTTAGAATAGAATAGAAAATTGCACTATTCAGCGCATTTGTGAAAAAATCAAAGGAAGTGCGTGGAAAGGATAAGACCCCATAAACGTAACGTAATATTTAATTAATTTCAAACAAAAAAATTCAAAATTGAAATGGCTGTAACTTTTTAAGTTTTATTCTTGCAAAAAATGAGTTGCATTTTCTAAATCAGCTTCAAAAACTGCACTATTGAGCGAATATGTGAAAAATTCGTAAGTAGTGCGTGAAAAGGATAAGACCCCATAAACCTAACGTAATAGAGTTAGAATAGAGTAGAAAATTGCACTATTCAGCGCATTTGTGAAAAAATCAAAGGAAGTGCGTGGAAAGGATAAGACCCCATAAACCTAAAGTAATATTTAGTTAATTTCAAACGAAAAATTTCAAAATTGAAATGGCTATAACTTTCTAAGTTTTCATTCTTGCAAAAAATGAGTTGCATTTTCTAAATGAGCTTCAACAACTGCACTATTGAGCAAATATGTGAAAAATTCGTAAGTAGTGCGTGGAAAGGATAAGACCCCATATCCCTAACGCAATATTTAGTTAATTTCAAACGAAAAAATTCAAAATTGAAATGGCTGTAACTTTCGAAGTTATCATTCCTGCAAAAATTGAGTTGCATTTTCTAAAGTAGAGTTTGAAATTGCATTATTGAGCAAATTTGTGAAAATATCGAAGGAAGTGCGTGGAAAGGATAAGACCCCGTAAACCTAACGTAATATTTAGTTAATTTCAGACGAATCATTCAAAATTGAAATGGCTGTACCTTTTTAAGTTTTCATTCTTGCAAAAAAAGAGTTACATTTTCTAAATCACCTTAAGAAGCTTCAGTATTGAGAGAATGTTTTAAAAAATCGAAAGTGCGTGGAAAGGAAAAGACCCCGTAAAGATAACGTAATATTTAGTTAATTTCAAACGAAAAAAACAAACTTGAAATGGCTGTAACTTTCTAAATTATCATTCCTGCAAAAAATGAGTTGCATTTTCTAAATTAGAGTATGAAATTGCACTACTGAACAAATTTGTGAAAAAATCGAAAGAAGTGCGTGGAAAGGATAAGAACACAAAAACCTAACGTAATATTTACTTAATTTCAATCGAGAAAATTCAAAATTGAAAGGACATAACTTTTTATAATTTAATTTTTACAAAAAATGAGTTGCATTTTCTAAATTACCTTAAAAACTGCACTATTGTGCGAATTTGGGAAAAATTCAAAAGAAGTGCGTGGAAAGGATAAGACCCCATAAACCTTCCGTAATATTTAGTAAATTTCAAACGAAATTAGTAGGCTGTAACCTACTAAGTTATCAATCCTGCAAAAAAAGGGTTGAATTTTCTAAATCATAGTAGAAAATTGCACTATTGAGCACATTTGTGAAAAAATCGAAAGAAGTGCGCTGAAAGGATAAGACCCCATACACATAACGTAATATTTAGTTAATTTCAAACGAATCATTCAAAATTGAAATGGCTGTAACTTTCTAAGTTATCATTCCTGCAAAAAATGAGTTGCATTTTCTAAATTACCTTAAAAACTGCACTATTTTGCGAATTTGTGAAAAAATCGAAAGAAGTGCGTGGAAAGGATAAGACCCCATAAAACTAACGTCATATTTAGTTAATTTCAAAAGAAAAAATTCAAAATTGAAATGTCTGTAACTTTTTAAGTTTTATTCTTGCAAAAAATGAGTTGCATTTTCTCAATCAGCTTCAAAATCTAATAAGTTATCATTCCTACAAAAACTGGTTTGCATTTCTAAATCAGAGTATGACATTGCACTTGTGAACAAATTTGTGAAAAAATCGAAACAACTGCGTGGAAAGCATAAGATCCCATATACCTAACGTAATATTTAATTAATTTCAAACGAAAAATTCAAAATTGAAGTGGCTGCAACTTTATATATTTTCATTCTTGCAAAAAATGAGCTGAATTTTCTAAATCAGGGTAGAAAATTGCACTATTGATCGAATTTTTGAAAAAATCGAAAGGAGTGCGTGGAAAAGATAAGACCCCATAAACCTAACGTAATATTTAGTTATTTTCAAACGAAAAAATTCAAAATTGAAATGGCTGTAACTTTTTAAGTTTTCTTTCCTGCTAAAAATGAGTTGCATTTTCTAAGTCAGAGTATGACATTGCACTATTGTTAAAATTTGTGAAACAATCGAAAGAAGCGTGTGGAAAGGATAAGACCCCCGAAAACCTAACGTAATATTTAGTAAATTTCAAACGAAAAAATTCCAAATTGAAATGGCTGTTACTTTCTAAGTTATCACTCCTGCAAAAACTGGTTTGCTTTTATAAATCAGAGTACGACATTGCACTATTGAGCAAATTTGTGAAAAAATCTAAAGTAGTGCGAGGAAAGGATAAGACCCCATATACCTTACGTAATATTTAGTTAATTTCAATCAGGAAAATTCAAAATTGAAATGATCATAACTTTTTATGATTTCATTTCCACAAGAAATGAGTTGCATTTTCTAAATCAGCTTAAAAACTGCACTGTTTTGCGAATTTGGGAAAAATTGGAAAGAATTGCGTGGAAGGATAAGACCCCATAAACCTAAAGCAATATTTAGTAAATTTCAAACAACAAAATTCAAAACTGAAATGGCTGTAACTTTTTAAGTTATCATTCCTGCAAAAACTGGTGTGCATTTCTAAATCAGAGTATGACATTGCACTATTGAACAAATGTGTGAAAAAATCGAAAGAAGTGTGTGGAAAGGATAAGACCTCCGAAAACCTAACGGAATATTTATTAATTTCAAAAGAAAAAATTCAAAATTGAAATGGCTGTACCTTTCTAAGTTTTCATTCATGCAAAACATGAGTTGCATATTCTAAACCAGATTAACAATCTGCCCTATTCAGCGAATTTTTGAAAAAATCGAAAGTGCGTATAAAGGATAAGACACCATACACCTAACGTAATATTTAATTAATTTCAAACGAAATTTCAAAATTGAAATGGGTATAACTTTTTAAGTTTTCATTCTTGCAAAAAATGAGTTGCATTTTCTAAGTCAGCTTCAAAAACTGCACTATTGAGCGAATATGTGAAAAATTCGTATGTAGTGCGTGAAAAGGATAAGACCCATAAACCTAACGTAATAGAGTTAGAATAGAGTAGAAAATTGCACTATTCAGCGCATTTGTGAAAAAATCAAAGGAAGTGCGTGGAAAGGATAAGACCCCATAAACCTAACGTAATATTTAGTTAATTTCAAACGAAAAATTCAAAATTGAAATGGCTATAACTTTTAAGTTTTCATTCTTGCAAAAAATGAGTTGCATTTTCTAAATGAGCTTCAAAACTGCACTATTGAGCAAATATGTGAAAAATTCGTAAGTTGCGTGGAAAGGATAAGACCCCATATCCTAACGCAATATTTAGTTAATTTCAAACGAAAAAATTCAAATTGAAATGGCTGTAACTTTCGAAGTTATCATTCCTGCAAAAATTGAGTTGCATTTTCTAAAGTAGAGTTTGAAATTGCATTATTGAGCAAATTTGTGAAAATATCGAAGGAAGTGCGTGGAAAGGATAAGACCCCGTAAACCTAACGTAATATTTAGTTAATTTCAGACGAATCATTCAAAATTGAAATGGCTGTAACTTTTAAGTTTCATTCTTGCAAAAAAAGAGTTACATTTTCTAAATCACCTTAAGAAGCTTCAGTATTGAGAGAATGTTTTAAAAATCGAAAGTGCGTGGAAAGGAAAGACCCCGTAAAGTAACGTAATATTTAGTTAATTTCAAACGAAAAAACAAACTTGAAATGGCTGTAACTTTCTAAATTATCATTCCTGCAAAAAATGAGTTGCATTTTCTAAATTAGAGTATGAAATTGCACTACTGAACAAATTTGTGAAAAAATCGAAAGAAGTGCGTGGAAAGGATAAGAACACAAAAACCTAACGTAATATTTACTTAATTTCAATCGAGAAAATTCAAAATTGAAAGGACATAACTTTTTATAATTTAATTTTTACAAAAATGAGTTGCATTTTCTAAATTACCTTAAAAACTGCACTATTGTGCGAATTTGGGAAAAATTCAAAAGAAGTGCGTGGAAAGGATAAGACCCCATAAACCTTCCGTAATATTTAGTAAATTTCAAACGAAATTAGTAGGCTGTAACCTACTAAGTTATCAATCCTGCAAAAAAAGGGTTGAATTTTCTAAATCATAGTAGAAAATTGCACTATTGCATTTGTGAAAAAATCGAAAGAAGTGCGCTGAAAGGATAAGACCCCATACACATAACGTAATATTTAGTTAATTTCAAACGAATCATTCAAATTGAAATGGCTGTAACTTTCTAAGTTATCATTCCTGCAAAAAAGAGTTGCATTTTCTAAATTACCTTAAAAACTGCACTATTTTGCGAATTTGTGAAAAAATCGAAAGAAGTGCGTGGAAAGGATAAGACCCCATAAAACTAACGTCATATTTAGTTAATTTCAAAAGAAAAAATTCAAAATTGAAATGTCTGTAACTTTTTAAGTTTTATTCTTGCAAAAAATGAGTTGCATTTTCTCAATCAGCTTCAAAATCTAATAAGTTATCATTCCTACAAAAACTGGTTTGCATTTCTAAATCAGAGTATGACATTGCACTATGTGAACAAATTTGTGAAAAAATCGAAACAACTGCGTGGAAAGTAAGATCCCATATACCTAACGTAATATTTAATTAATTTCAAACGAAAAATTCAAAATTGAAGTGGCTGTAACTTTATATATTTTCATTCTTGCAAAAAATGAGCTGAATTTTCTAAATCAGGGTAGAAAATTGCACTATTGATCGAATTTTTGAAAAATCGAAAGGAGTGCGTGGAAAAGATAAGACCCCATAAACCTAACGTAATATTTAGTTATTTTCAAACGAAAAAATTCAAAATTGAAATGGCTGTAACTTTTTAAGTTTTCTTTCCTGCTAAAAATGAGTTGCATTTTCTAAGTCAGAGTATGACATTGCACTATTGTTAAAATTTGTGAAACAATCGAAAGAAGCGTGTGGAAAGGATAAGACCCCCGAAAACCTAACGTAATATTTAGTAAATTTCAAACGAAAAAATTCCAAATTGAAATGGCTGTTACTTTCTAAGTTATCACTCCTGCAAAAACTGGTTTGCTTTTATAAATCAGAGTACGACATTGCACTATTGAGCAAATTTGTGAAAAATCTAAAGTAGTGCGAGGAAAGGATAAGACCCCATATACCTTACGTAATATTTAGTTAATTTCAATCAGGAAAATTCAAAATTGAAATGATCATAACTTTTTATGATTTCATTTCCACAAGAAATGAGTTGCATTTTCTAAATCAGCTTAAAAACTGCACTGTTTTGCGAATTTGGGAAAAATTGGAAAGAATTGCGTGGAAGGATAAGACCCCATAAACCTAAAGCAATATTTAGTAAATTTCAAACAACAAAATTCAAAACTGAAATGGCTGTAACTTTTTAAGTTATCATTCCTGCAAAAATGGTGTGCATTTCTAAATCAGAGTATGACATTGCACTATTGAACAAATTGTGAAAAATCGAAAGAAGTGTGTGGAAAGGATAAGACCTCCGAAAACCTAACGGAATATTTTATTAATTTCAAAGAAAAATTCAAAATTGAAATGGCTGTACCTTTCTAAGTTTTCATTCTGCAAAACATGAGTTGCATATTCTAAACCAGATTAAAATCTGCCCTATTCAGCGAATTTTTGAAAAAATCGAAAGTGCGTATAAAGGATAAGACACCATACACCTAACGTAATATTTAATTAATTTCAAACGAAAAATTTCAAAATTGAAATGGGTATAACTTTTTAAGTTTTCATTCTTGCAAAAAATGAGTTGCATTTTCTAAGTCAGCTTCAAAAACTGCACTATTGAGCGAATATGTGAAAAATTCGTATGTAGTGCGTGAAAGGATAAGACCCCATAAACCTAACGTAATAGAGTTAGAATAGAGTAGAAAATTGCACTATTCAGCGCATTTGTGAAAAAATCAAAGGAAGTGCGTGGAAAGGATAAGACCCCATAAACCTAAAGTAATATTTAGTTAATTTCAAACGAAAAATTCAAAATTGAAATGGCTGTAACTTTTAAGTTTTATTCTTGCAAAAAATGAGTTGCATTTTCTAAATGAGCTTCAAAACTGCACTATTGAGCGAATATGTGAAAAATTCGTAAGTTGTGCGTGAAAGGATAAGACCCCATGATCCTAATGCAATATTTAGTTAATTTCAAACGAAAAAATTCAAAATTGAAATGGCTGTAACTTTCGAAGTTATCATTCCTGCAAAAATTGAGTTGCATTTTCTAAAGTAGAGTTTGAAATTGCACTATTGAGCAAATTTGTGAAAATATCGAAGGAAGTGCGTGGAAAGGATAAGACCCCGTAAACCTAACGTAATATTTAGTTAATTTCAACGAATCATTCAAAATTGAAATGGCTGTACCTTTTAAGTTTTCATTCTGCAAAAAAGAGTTACATTTTCTAAATCACCTTAAAAGCTTCAGTATTGAGAGAATTTTTAAAAAATCGAAAGTGCGTGGAAAGGAAAGACCCCGTAAAGATAACGTAATATTTAGTTAATTTCAAACGAAAAAAACAAACTTGAAATGGCTGTAACTTTCTAAATTATCATTCCTGCAAAAAATGAGTTGCATTTTCTAAATTAGAGTATGAAATTGCACTACTGAACAAATTTGTGAAAAATCGAAAGAAGTGCGTGGAAAGGATAAGAACACAAAAACCTAACGTAATATTTACTTAATTTCAATCGAGAAAATTCAAAATTGAAAGGACATAACTTTTTATAATTTAATTTTTACAAAAAATGAGTTGCATTTTCTAAATTACCTTAAAAACTGCACTATTGTGCGAATTTGGGAAAAATTCAAAAGAAGTGCGTGGAAAGGATAAGACCCCATAAACCTTCCGTAATATTTAGTAAATTTCAAACGAAATTAGTAGGCTGTAACCTACTAAGTTATCAATCCTGCAAAAAAAGGTTGAATTTTCTAAATCATAGTAGAAAATTGCACTATTGAGCACATTTGTGAAAAAATCGAAAGAAGTGCGCTGAAAGGATAAGACCCCATACACATAACGTAATATTTAGTTAATTTCAAACGAATCATTCAAAATTGAAATGGCTGTAACTTTCTAAGTTATCATTCCTGCAAAAAATGAGTTGCATTTTCTAAATTACCTTAAAAACTGCACTATTTTGCGAATTTGTGAAAAATCGAAAGAAGTGCGTGGAAAGGATAAGACCCCTAAAACTAACGTCATATTTAGTTAATTTCAAAAGAAAAAATTCAAAATTGAAATGTCTGTAACTTTTTAAGTTTTATTCTTGCAAAAAATGAGTTGCATTTTCTCAATCAGCTTCAAAATCTAATAAGTTATCATTCCTACAAAAACTGGTTTGCATTTCTAAATCAGAGTATGACATTGCACTTGTGAACAAATTTGTGAAAAATCGAAACAACTGCGTGGAAAGGATAAGATCCCATATACCTAACGTAATATTTAATTAATTTCAAACGAAAAATTCAAAATTGAAGTGGCTGCAACTTTATATATTTTCATTCTTGCAAAAAATGAGCTGAATTTTCTAAATCAGGGTAGAAAATTGCACTATTGATCGAATTTTTGAAAAAATCGAAAGGAGTGCGTGGAAAAGATAAGACCCCTAAACCTAACGTAATATTTAGTTATTTTCAAACGAAAAAATTCAAAATTGAAATGGCTGTAACTTTTTAAGTTTTCTTTCCTGCTAAAATGAGTTGCATTTTCTAAGTCAGAGTATGACATTGCACTATTGTTAAAATTTGTGAAACAATCGAAAGAAGCGTGTGGAAAGGATAAGACCCCGAAAACCTAACGTAATATTTAGTAAATTTCAAACGAAAAAATTCCAAATTGAAATGGCTGTTACTTTCTAAGTTATCACTCCTGCAAAAACTGGTTTGCTTTTATAAATCAGAGTACGACATTGCACTATTGAGCAAATTTGTGAAAAAATCTAAAGTAGTGCGAGGAAAGGATAAGACCCCATATACCTTACGTAATATTTAGTTAATTTCAATCAGGAAAATTCAAAATTGAAATGATCATAACTTTTTATGATTTCATTTCCACAAGAAATGAGTTGCATTTTCTAAATCAGCTTAAAAACTGCACTATTTTGCGAATTTGGGAAAAATTGGAAAGAATTGCGTGGAAGGATAAGACCCCATAAACCTAAAGCAATATTTAGTAAATTTCAAACAACAAAATTCAAAACTGAAATGGCTGTAACTTTTTAAGTTATCATTCCTGCAAAAACTGGTGTGCATTTCTAAATCAGAGTATGACATTGCACTATTGAACAAATTGTGAAAAAATCGAAAGAAGTGTGTGGAAAGGATAAGACCTCCGAAAACCTAACGGAATATTTTATTAATTTCAAAGAAAAAATTCAAAATTGAAATGGCTGTACCTTTCTAAGTTTTCATTCTGCAAAACATGAGTTGCATATTCTAAACCAGATTAAAATCTGCCCTATTCAGCGAATTTTTGAAAAAATCGAAAGTGCGTATAAAGGATAAGACACCATACACCTAACGTAATATTTAATTAATTTCAAACGAAAAATTTCAAAATTGAAATGGGTATAACTTTTTAAGTTTTCATTCTTGCAAAAAATGAGTTGCATTTTCTAAGTCAGCTTCAAAAACTGCACTATTGAGCGAATATGTGAAAAATTCGTATGTAGTGCGTGAAAAGGATAAGACCCCATAAACCTAACGTAATAGAGTTAGAATAGAGTAGAAAATTGCACTATTCAGCGCATTTGTGAAAAAATCAAAGGAAGTGCGTGGAAAGGATAAGACCCCATAAACCTAACGTAATATTTAGTTAATTTCAAACGAAAAATTCAAAATTGAAATGGCTGTAACTTTTAAGTTTTCATTCTTGCAAAAAATGAGTTGCATTTTCTAAATGAGCTTCAAAACTGCACTATTGAGCAAATGTGAAAAATTCGTAAGTAGTGCGTGGAAAGGATAAGACCCCATATCCCTAACGCAATATTTAGTTAATTTCAAACGAAAAAATTCAAAATTGAAATGGCTGTAACTTTCGAAGTTATCATTCCTGCAAAAATTGAGTTGCATTTTCTAAAGTAGAGTTTGAAATTGCATATTGAGCAAATTTGTGAAATATCGAAGGAAGTGCGTGGAAAGGATAAGACCCCGTAAACCTAACGTAATATTTAGTTAATTTCAACGAATCATTCAAAATTGAAATGGCTGTAACTTTTAAGTTTCATTCTGCAAAAAAAGAGTTGCATTTTCTAAATCACCTTAAAAGCTTCAGTATTGAGAGAATGTTTAAAAATCGAAAGTGCGTGGAAAGGATAAGACCCCGTAAAGATAACGTAATATTTAGTTAATTTCAAACGAAAAAAACAAACTTGAAATGGCTGTAACTTTCTAAATTATCATTCCTGCAAAAAATGAGTTGCATTTTCTAAATTAGAGTATGAAATTGCACTACTGAACAAATTTGTGAAAAAATCGAAAGAAGTGCGTGGAAAGGATAAGAACACAAAAACCTAACGTAATATTTACTTAATTTCAATCGAGAAAATTCAAAATTGAAAGGACATAACTTTTTATAATTTAATTTTTACAAAAAATGAGTTGCATTTTCTAAATTACCTTAAAAACTGCACTATTGTGCGAATTTGGGAAAAATTCAAAAGAAGTGCGTGGAAAGGATAAGACCCCATAAACCTTCCGTAATATTTAGTAAATTTCAAACGAAATTAGTAGGCTGTAACCTACTAAGTTATCAATCCTGCAAAAAAAGGGTTGAATTTTCTAAATCATAGTAGAAAATTGCACTATTGAGCACATTTGTGAAAAAATCGAAAGAAGTGCGCTGAAAGGATAAGACCCCATACACCTAACGTAATATTTAGTTAATTTCAAACGAATCATTCAAAATTGAAATGGCTGTAACTTTCTAAGTTATCATTCCTGCAAAAAATGAGTTGCATTTTCTAAATTACCTTAAAAACTGCACTATTTTGCGAATTTGTGAAAAAATCGAAAGAAGTGCGTGGAAAGGATAAGACCCCATAAAACTAACGTCATATTTAGTTAATTTCAAAAGAAAAAATTCAAAATTGAAATGTCTGTAACTTTTTAAGTTTTATTCTTGCAAAAAATGAGTTGCATTTTCTCAATCAGCTTCAAAATCTAATAAGTTATCATTCCTACAAAAACTGGTTTGCATTTCTAAATCAGAGTATGACATTGCACTTGAACAAATTTGTGAAAAAATCGAAACAACTGCGTGGAAAGGATAAGATCCCATATACCTAACGTAATATTTAATTAATTTCAAACGAAAAATTCAAAATTGAAGTGGCTGTAACTTTATATATTTTCATTCTTGCAAAAAATGAGCTGAATTTTCTAAATCAGGGTAGAAAATTGCACTATTGATCGAATTTTTGAAAAAATCGAAAGGAGTGCGTGGAAAAGATAAGACCCCATAAACCTAACGTAATATTTAGTTATTTTCAAACGAAAAAATTCAAAATTGAAATGGCTGTAACTTTTTAAGTTTTCTTTCCTGCTAAAAATGAGTTGCATTTTCTAAGTCAGAGTATGACATTGCACTATTGTTAAAATTTGTGAAACAATCGAAAGAAGCGTGTGGAAAGGATAAGACCCCCGAAAACCTAACGTAATATTTAGTAAATTTCAAACGAAAAAATTCCAAATTGAAATGGCTGTTACTTTCTAAGTTATCACTCCTGCAAAAACTGGTTTGCTTTTATAAATCAGAGTACGACATTGCACTATTGAGCAAATTTGTGAAAAAATCTAAAGTAGTGCGAGGAAAGGATAAGACCCCATATACCTTACGTAATATTTAGTTAATTTCAATCAGGAAAATTCAAAATTGAAATGATCATAACTTTTTATGATTTCATTTCCACAAGAAATGAGTTGCATTTTCTAAATCAGCTTAAAAACTGCACTATTTTGCGAATTTGGGAAAAATTGGAAAGAATTGCGTGGAAGGATAAGACCCCATAAACCTAAAGCAATATTTAGTAAATTTCAAACAACAAAATTCAAAACTGAAATGGCTGTAACTTTTTAAGTTATCATTCCTGCAAAAACTGGTGTGCATTTCTAAATCAGAGTATGACATTGCACTATTGAACAAATGTGAAAAAATCGAAAGAAGTGTGTGGAAAGGATAAGACCTCCGAAAACCTAACGGAATATTTTATTAATTTCAAAGAAAAAATTCAAAATTGAAATGGCTGTACCTTTCTAAGTTTTCATTCTGCAAAACATGAGTTGCATATTCTAAACCAGATTAAAATCTGCCCTATTCAGCGAATTTTTGAAAAAATCGAAAGTGCGTATAAAGGATAAGACACCATACACCTAACGTAATATTTAATTAATTTCAAACGAAAAATTTCAAAATTGAAATGGGTATAACTTTTTAAGTTTTCATTCTTGCAAAAAATGAGTTGCATTTTCTAAGTCAGCTTCAAAAACTGCACTATTGAGCGAATATGTGAAAAATTCGTATGTAGTGCGTGAAAGGATAAGACCCATAAACCTAACGTAATAGAGTTAGAATAGAGTAGAAAATTGCACTATTCAGCGCATTTGTGAAAAAATCAAAGGAAGTGCGTGGAAAGGATAAGACCCCATAAACCTAACGTAATATTTAGTTAATTTCAAACAAAAAATTCAAAATTGAAATGGCTGTAACTTTTAAGTTTTATTCTTGCAAAAAATGAGTTGCATTTTCTAAATCAGCTTCAAAACTGCACTATTGAGCGAAATGTGAAAAATTCGTAAGTAGTGCGTGAAAGGATAAGACCCCATAACCTAACGCAATATTTAGTTAATTTCAAAAGAAAAAATTCAAAATTGAAATGGCTGTAACTTTCGAAGTTATCATTCCTGCAAAAATTGAGTTGCATTTTCTAAAGTAGAGTTTGAAATTGCATATTGAGCAAATTTGTGAAAATATCGAAGGAAGTGCGTGGAAAGGATAAGACCCCGTAAACCTAACGTAATATTTAGTTAATTTCAAACGAATCATTCAAAATTGAAATGGCTGTACTTTTAAGTTTCATTCTGCAAAAAAAGAGTTGCATTTTCTAAATCACCTTAAGAAGCTTCACTATTGAGAGAATTTTGAAAAAATCGAAAGTGCGTGGAAAGGAAAGACCCCGTAAAGATAACGTAATATTTAGTTAATTTCAAACGAAAAAAACAAACTTGAAATGGCTGTAACTTTCTAAATTATCATTCCTGCAAAAAATGAGTTGCATTTTCTAAATTAGAGTATGAAATTGCACTACTGAACAAATTTGTGAAAAAATCGAAAGAAGTGCGTGGAAAGGATAAGAACACAAAAACCTAACGTAATATTTACTTAATTTCAATCGAGAAAATTCAAAATTGAAAGGACATAACTTTTTATAATTTAATTTTTACAAAAAATGAGTTGCATTTTCTAAATTACCTTAAAAACTGCACTATTGTGCGAATTTGGGAAAAATTCAAAAGAAGTGCGTGGAAAGGATAAGACCCCATAAACCTTCCGTAATATTTAGTAAATTTCAAACGAAATTAGTAGGCTGTAACCTACTAAGTTATCAATCCTGCAAAAAAAGGGTTGAATTTTCTAAATCATAGTAGAAAATTGCACTATTGAGCACATTTGTGAAAAAATCGAAAGAAGTGCGCTGAAAGGATAAGACCCCATACACATAACGTAATATTTAGTTAATTTCAAACGAATCATTCAAAATTGAAATGGCTGTAACTTTCTAAGTTATCATTCCTGCAAAAAATGAGTTGCATTTTCTAAATTACCTTAAAAACTGCACTATTTTGCGAATTTGTGAAAAAATCGAAAGAAGTGCGTGGAAAGGATAAGACCCCATAAAACTAACGTCATATTTAGTTAATTTCAAAAGAAAAAATTCAAAATTGAAATGTCTGTAACTTTTTAAGTTTTATTCTTGCAAAAAATGAGTTGCATTTTCTCAATCAGCTTCAAAATCTAATAAGTTATCATTCCTACAAAAACTGGTTTGCATTTCTAAATCAGAGTATGACATTGCACTATGTGAACAAATTTGTGAAAAAATCGAAACAACTGCGTGGAAAGCATAAGATCCCATATACCTAACGTAATATTTAATTAATTTCAAACGAAAAATTCAAAATTGAAGTGGCTGCAACTTTATATATTTTCATTCTTGCAAAAAATGAGCTGAATTTTCTAAATCAGGGTAGAAAATTGCACTATTGATCGAATTTTTGAAAAAATCGAAAGGAGTGCGTGGAAAAGATAAGACCCCATAAACCTAACGTAATATTTAGTTATTTTCAAACGAAAAAATTCAAAATTGAAATGGCTGTAACTTTTTAAGTTTTCTTTCCTGCTAAAAATGAGTTGCATTTTCTAAGTCAGAGTATGACATTGCACTATTGTTAAAATTTGTGAAACAATCGAAAGAAGCGTGTGGAAAGGATAAGACCCCCGAAAACCTAACGTAATATTTAGTAAATTTCAAACGAAAAAATTCCAAATTGAAATGGCTGTTACTTTCTAAGTTATCACTCCTGCAAAACTGGTTTGCTTTTATAAATCAGAGTACGACATTGCACTATTGAGCAAATTTGTGAAAAAATCTAAAGTAGTGCGAGGAAAGGATAAGACCCCATATACCTTACGTAATATTTAGTTAATTTCAATCAGGAAAATTCAAAATTGAAATGATCATAACTTTTTATGATTTCATTTCCACAAGAAATGAGTTGCATTTTCTAAATCAGCTTAAAAACTGCACTGTTTTGCGAATTTGGGAAAAATTGGAAAGAATTGCGTGGAAGGATAAGACCCCATAAACCTAAAGCAATATTTAGTAAATTTCAAACAACAAAATTCAAAACTGAAATGGCTGTAACTTTTTAAGTTATCATTCCTGCAAAAACTGGTGTGCATTTCTAAATCAGAGTATGACATTGCACTATTGAACAAATGTGTGAAAAAATCGAAAGAAGTGTGTGGAAAGGATAAGACCTCCGAAAACCTAACGGAATATTTTATTAATTTCAAAAGAAAAAATTCAAAATTGAAATGGCTGTACCTTTCTAAGTTTTCATTCATGCAAAAATGAGTTGCATATTCTAAACCAATTAAAATCTGCCCTATTCAGCGAATTTTTGAAAAAATCGAAAGTGCGTATAAAGGATAAGACACCATACACCTAACGTAATATTTAATTAATTTCAAACGAAAAATTTCAAAATTGAAATGGGTATAACTTTTTAAGTTTTCATTCTTGCAAAAAATGAGTTGCATTTTCTAAGTCAGCTTCAAAAACTGCACTATTGAGCGAATATGTGAAAAATTCGTATGTAGTGCGTGAAAAGGATAAGACCCCATAAACCTAACGTAATAGAGTTAGAATAGAGTAGAAAATTGCACTATTCAGCGCATTTGTGAAAAAATCAAAGGAAGTGCGTGGAAAGGATAAGACCCCATAAACCTAACGTAATATTTAGTTAATTTCAAACAAAAAAATTTCAAAATTGAAATGGCTGTAACTTTTAAGTTTTATTCTTGCAAAAAATGAGTTGCATTTTCTAAATCAGCTTCAAAAACTGCACTATTGAGCGAATATGTGAAAAATTCGTAAGTGTGCGTGAAAAGGATAAGACCCCATAACCTAACGCAATATTTAGTTAATTTCAAACGAAAAAATTCAAAATTGAAATGGCTGTAACTTTCGAAGTTATCATTCCTGCAAAAATTGAGTTGCATTTTCTAAAGTAGAGTTTGAAATTGCATATTGAGCAAATTTGTGAAAATATCGAAGGAAGTGCGTGGAAAGGATAAGACCCCGTAAACCTAACGTAATATTTAGTTAATTTCAGACGAATCATTCAAAATTGAAATGGCTGTACCTTTTTAAGTTTTCATTCTTGCAAAAAAAGAGTTACATTTTCTAAATCACCTTAAGAAGCTTCAGTATTGAGAGAATGTTTTAAAAAATCGAAAGTGCGTGGAAAGGAAAAGACCCCGTAAAGATAACGTAATATTTAGTTAATTTCAAACGAAAAAAACAAACTTGAAATGGCTGTAACTTTCTAAATTATCATTCCTGCAAAAAATGAGTTGCATTTTCTAAATTAGAGTATGAAATTGCACTACTGAACAAATTTGTGAAAAAATCGAAAGAAGTGCGTGGAAAGGATAAGAACACAAAAACCTAACGTAATATTTACTTAATTTCAATCGAGAAAATTCAAAATTGAAAGGACATAACTTTTTATAATTTAATTTTTACAAAAAATGAGTTGCATTTTCTAAATTACCTTAAAAACTGCACTATTGTGCGAATTTGGGAAAAATTCAAAAGAAGTGCGTGGAAAGGATAAGACCCCATAAACCTTCCGTAATATTTAGTAAATTTCAAACGAAATTAGTAGGCTGTAACCTACTAAGTTATCAATCCTGCAAAAAAAGGGTTGAATTTTCTAAATCATAGTAGAAAATTGCACTATTGAGCACATTTGTGAAAAAATCGAAAGAAGTGCGCTGAAAGGATAAGACCCCATACACATAACGTAATATTAGTTAATTTCAAACGAATCATTCAAAATTGAAATGGCTGTAACTTTCTAAGTTATCATTCCTGCAAAAAATGAGTTGCATTTTCTAAATTACCTTAAAAACTGCACTATTTTGCGAATTTGTGAAAAAATCGAAAGAAGTGCGTGGAAAGGATAAGACCCCATAAAACTAACGTCATATTTAGTTAATTTCAAAAGAAAAAATTCAAAATTGAAATGTCTGTAACTTTTTAAGTTTTATTCTTGCAAAAAATGAGTTGCATTTTCTCAATCAGCTTCAAAATCTAATAAGTTATCATTCCTACAAAACTGGTTTGCATTTCTAAATCAGAGTATGACATTGCACTTGTGAACAAATTTGTGAAAAAATCGAAACAACTGCGTGGAAAGCATAAGATCCCATATACCTAACGTAATATTTAATTAATTTCAAACGAAAAATTCAAAATTGAAGTGGCTGCAACTTTATATATTTTCATTCTTGCAAAAAATGAGCTGAATTTTCTAAATCAGGGTAGAAAATTGCACTATTGATCGAATTTTTGAAAAAATCGAAAGGAGTGCGTGGAAAAGATAAGACCCCATAAACCTAACGTAATATTTAGTTATTTTCAAACGAAAAAATTCAAAATTGAAATGGCTGTAACTTTTTAAATTTTCTTTCCTGCTAAAAATGAGTTGCATTTTCTAAGTCAGAGTATGACATTGCACTATTGTTAAAATTTGTGAAACAATCGAAAGAAGCGTGTGGAAAGGATAAGACCCCCGAAAACCTAACGTAATATTTAGTAAATTTCAAACGAAAAAATTCCAAATTGAAATGGCTGTTACTTTCTAAGTTATCACTCCTGCAAAAACTGGTTTGCTTTTATAAATCAGAGTACGACATTGCACTATTGAGCAAATTTGTGAAAAAATCTAAAGTAGTGCGAGGAAAGGATAAGACCCCATATACCTTACGTAATATTTAGTTAATTTCAATCAGGAAAATTCAAAATTGAAATGATCATAACTTTTTATGATTTCATTTCCACAAGAAATGAGTTGCATTTTCTAAATCAGCTTAAAAACTGCACTGTTTTGCGAATTTGGGAAAAATTGGAAAGAATTGCGTGGAAGGATAAGACCCCATAAACCTAAAGCAATATTTAGTAAATTTCAAACAACAAAATTCAAAACTGAAATGGCTGTAACTTTTTAAGTTATCATTCCTGCAAAAACTGGTGTGCATTTCTAAATCAGAGTATGACATTGCACTATTGAACAAATGTGTGAAAAAATCGAAAGAAGTGTGTGGAAAGGATAAGACCTCCGAAAACCTAACGGAATATTTTATTAATTTCAAAAGAAAAAATTCAAAATTGAAATGGCTGTACCTTTCTAAGTTTTCATTCATGCAAAACATGAGTTGCATATTCTAAACCAGATTAACAATCTGCCCTATTCAGCGAATTTTTGAAAAAATCGAAAGTGCGTATAAAGGATAAGACACCATACACCTAACGTAATATTTAATTAATTTCAAACGAAAAATTTCAAAATTGAAATGGGTATAACTTTTTAAGTTTTCATTCTTGCAAAAAATGAGTTGCATTTTCTAAGTCAGCTTCAAAACTGCACTATTGAGCGAATATGTGAAAAATTCGTATGTAGTGCGTGAAAAGGATAAGACCCCATAAACCTAACGTAATAGAGTTAGAATAGAATAGAAAATTGCACTATTCAGCGCATTTGTGAAAAAATCAAAGGAAGTGCGTGGAAAGGATAAGACCCCATAAACGTAACGTAATATTTAATTAATTTCAAACAAAAAAATTCAAAATTGAAATGGCTGTAACTTTTTAAGTTTTATTCTTGCAAAAAATGAGTTGCATTTTCTAAATCAGCTTCAAAAACTGCACTATTGAGCGAATATGTGAAAAATTCGTAAGTAGTGCGTGAAAAGGATAAGACCCCATAAACCTAACGTAATAGAGTTAGAATAGAGTAGAAAATTGCACTATTCAGCGCATTTGTGAAAAAATCAAAGGAAGTGCGTGGAAAGGATAAGACCCCATAAACCTAAAGTAATATTTAGTTAATTTCAAACGAAAAATTTCAAAATTGAAATGGCTATAACTTTCTAAGTTTTCATTCTTGCAAAAAATGAGTTGCATTTTCTAAATGAGCTTCAACAACTGCACTATTGAGCAAATATGTGAAAAATTCGTAAGTAGTGCGTGGAAAGGATAAGACCCCATATCCCTAACGCAATATTTAGTTAATTTCAAACGAAAAAATTCAAAATTGAAATGGCTGTAACTTTCGAAGTTATCATTCCTGCAAAAATTGAGTTGCATTTTCTAAAGTAGAGTTTGAAATTGCATTATTGAGCAAATTTGTGAAAATATCGAAGGAAGTGCGTGGAAAGGATAAGACCCCGTAAACCTAACGTAATATTTAGTTAATTTCAGACGAATCATTCAAAATTGAAATGGCTGTACCTTTTTAAGTTTTCATTCTTGCAAAAAAAGAGTTACATTTTCTAAATCACCTTAAGAAGCTTCAGTATTGAGAGAATGTTTTAAAAAATCGAAAGTGCGTGGAAAGGAAAAGACCCCGTAAAGATAACGTAATATTAGTTAATTTCAAACGAAAAAAACAACTTGAAATGGCTGTAACTTTCTAAATTATCATTCCTGCAAAAAATGAGTTGCATTTTCTAAATTAGAGTATGAAATTGCACTACTGAACAAATTTGTGAAAAAATCGAAAGAAGTGCGTGGAAAGGATAAGAACACAAAAACCTAACGTAATATTTACTTAATTTCAATCGAGAAAATTCAAAATTGAAAGGACATAACTTTTTATAATTTAATTTTTACAAAAAATGAGTTGCATTTTCTAAATTACCTTAAAAACTGCACTATTGTGCGAATTTGGGAAAATTCAAAAGAAGTGCGTGGAAAGGATAAGACCCCATAAACCTTCCGTAATATTTAGTAAATTTCAAACGAAATTAGTAGGCTGTAACCTACTAAGTTATCAATCCTGCAAAAAAAGGGTTGAATTTTCTAAATCATAGTAGAAAATTGCACTATTGAGCACATTTGTGAAAAAATCGAAAGAAGTGCGCTGAAAGGATAAGACCCCATACACATAACGTAATATTAGTTAATTTCAAACGAATCATTCAAAATTGAAATGGCTGTAACTTTCTAAGTTATCATTCCTGCAAAAAATGAGTTGCATTTTCTAAATTACCTTAAAAACTGCACTATTTTGCGAATTTGTGAAAAAATCGAAAGAAGTGCGTGGAAAGGATAAGACCCCATAAAACTAACGTCATATTTAGTTAATTTCAAAAGAAAAAATTCAAAATTGAAATGTCTGTAACTTTTTAAGTTTTATTCTTGCAAAAAATGAGTTGCATTTTCTCAATCAGCTTCAAAATCTAATAAGTTATCATTCCTACAAAAACTGGTTTGCATTTCTAAATCAGAGTATGACATTGCACTTGTGAACAAATTTGTGAAAAAATCGAAACAACTGCGTGGAAAGCATAAGATCCCATATACCTAACGTAATATTTAATTAATTTCAAACGAAAAATTCAAAATTGAAGTGGCTGCAACTTTATATATTTTCATTCTTGCAAAAAATGAGCTGAATTTTCTAAATCAGGGTAGAAAATTGCACTATTGATCGAATTTTTGAAAAAATCGAAAGGAGTGCGTGGAAAAGATAAGACCCCATAAACCTAACGTAATATTTAGTTATTTTCAAACGAAAAAATTCAAAATTGAAATGGCTGTAACTTTTTAAGTTTTCTTTCCTGCTAAAAATGAGTTGCATTTTCTAAGTCAGAGTATGACATTGCACTATTGTTAAAATTTGTGAAACAATCGAAAGAAGCGTGTGGAAAGGATAAGACCCCCGAAAACCTAACGTAATATTTAGTAAATTTCAAACGAAAAAATTCCAAATTGAAATGGCTGTTACTTTCTAAGTTATCACTCCTGCAAAAACTGGTTTGCTTTTATAAATCAGAGTACGACATTGCACTATTGAGCAAATTTGTGAAAAAATCTAAAGTAGTGCGAGGAAAGGATAAGACCCCATATACCTTACGTAATATTTAGTTAATTTCAATCAGGAAAATTCAAAATTGAAATGATCATAACTTTTTATGATTTCATTTCCACAAGAAATGAGTTGCATTTTCTAAATCAGCTTAAAAACTGCACTGTTTTGCGAATTTGGGAAAAATTGGAAAGAATTGCGTGGAAGGATAAGACCCCATAAACCTAAAGCAATATTTAGTAAATTTCAAACAACAAAATTCAAAACTGAAATGGCTGTAACTTTTTAAGTTATCATTCCTGCAAAAACTGGTGTGCATTTCTAAATCAGAGTATGACATTGCACTATTGAACAAATGTGTGAAAAAATCGAAAGAAGTGTGTGGAAAGGATAAGACCTCCGAAAACCTAACGGAATATTTTATTAATTTCAAAGAAAAAATTCAAAATTGAAATGGCTGTACCTTTCTAAGTTTTCATTCATGCAAAACATGAGTTGCATATTCTAAACCAGATTAACAATCTGCCCTATTCAGCGAATTTTTGAAAAAATCGAAAGTGCGTATAAAGGATAAGACACCATACACCTAACGTAATATTTAATTAATTTCAAACGAAAAATTTCAAAATTGAAATGGGTATAACTTTTTAAGTTTTCATTCTTGCAAAAAATGAGTTGCATTTTCTAAGTCAGCTTCAAAAACTGCACTATTGAGCGAATATGTGAAAAATTCGTATGTAGTGCGTGAAAAGGATAAGACCCCATAAACCTAACGTAATAGAGTTAGAATAGAGTAGAAAATTGCACTATTCAGCGCATTTGTGAAAAAATCAAAGGAAGTGCGTGGAAAGGATAAGACCCCATAAACCTAAAGTAATATTTAGTTAATTTCAAACGAAAAATTTCAAAATTGAAATGGCTATAACTTTCTAAGTTTTCATTCTTGCAAAAAATGAGTTGCATTTTCTAAATGAGCTTCAACAACTGCACTATTGAGCGAATATGTGAAAAATTCGTAAGTAGTGCGTGGAAAGGATAAGACCCCATACCTAACGCAATATTTAGTTAATTTCAAACGAAAAAATTCAAAATTGAAATGGCTGTAACTTTCGAAGTTATCATTCCTGCAAAAATTGAGTTGCATTTTCTAAAGTAGAGTTTGAAATTGCATTATTGAGCAAATTTGTGAAAATATCGAAGGAAGTGCGTGGAAAGGATAAGACCCCGTAAACCTAACGTAATATTTAGTTAATTTCAGACGAATCATTCAAAATTGAAATGGCTGTACCTTTTTAAGTTTCATTCTTGCAAAAAAAGAGTTACATTTTCTAAATCACCTTAAGAAGCTTCAGTATTGAGAGAATGTTTTAAAAAATCGAAAGTGCGTGGAAAGGAAAAGACCCCGTAAAGATAACGTAATATTTAGTTAATTTCAAACGAAAAAAACAAATTGAAATGGCTGTAACTTTCTAAATTATCATTCCTGCAAAAAATGAGTTGCATTTTCTAAATTAGAGTATGAAATTGCACTACTGAACAAATTTGTGAAAAAATCGAAAGAAGTGCGTGGAAAGGATAAGAACACAAAAACCTAACGTAATATTTACTTAATTTCAATCGAGAAAATTCAAAATTGAAAGGACATAACTTTTTATAATTTAATTTTTACAAAAAATGAGTTGCATTTTTCTAAATTACCTTAAAAACTGCACTATTGTGCGAATTTGGGAAAAATTCAAAAGAAGTGCGTGGAAAGGATAAGACCCCATAAACCTTCCGTAATATTTAGTAAATTTCAAACGAAATTAGTAGGCTGTAACCTACTAAGTTATCAATCCTGCAAAAAAAGGGTTGAATTTTCTAAATCATAGTAGAAAATTGCACTATTGAGCACATTTGTGAAAAAATCGAAAGAAGTGCGCTGAAAGGATAAGACCCCATACACATAACGTAATATTTAGTTAATTTCAAACGAATCATTCAAAATTGAAATGGCTGTAACTTTCTAAGTTATCATTCCTGCAAAAAATGAGTTGCATTTTCTAATTACCTTAAAAACTGCACTATTTTGCGAATTTGTGAAAAAATCGAAAGAAGTGCGTGGAAAGGATAAGACCCCATAAAACTAACGTCATATTTAGTTAATTTCAAAAGAAAAAATTCAAAATTGAAATGCTGTAACTTTTTAAGTTTTATTCTTGCAAAAAATGAGTTGCATTTTCTCAATCAGCTTCAAAATCTAATAAGTTATCATTCCTACAAAAACTGGTTTGCATTTCTAAATCAGAGTATGACATTGCACTATTGAACAAATTTGTGAAAAAATCGAAACAACTGCGTGGAAAGGATAAGATCCCATATACCTAACGTAATATTTAATTAATTTCAAACGAAAAATTCAAAATTGAAGTGGCTGTAACTTTATATATTTTCATTCTTGCAAAAAATGAGCTGAATTTTCTAAATCAGGGTAGAAAATTGCACTATTGATCGAATTTTTGAAAAAATCGAAAGGAGTGCGTGGAAAAGATAAGACCCCATAAACCTAACGTAATATTTAGTTATTTTCAAACGAAAAAATTCAAAATTGAAATGGCTGTAACTTTTTAAGTTTTCTTTCCTGCTAAAAATGAGTTGCATTTTCTAAGTCAGAGTATGACATTGCACTATTGTTAAAATTTGTGAAACAATCGAAAGAAGCGTGTGGAAAGGATAAGACCCCCGAAAACCTAACGTAATATTTAGTAAATTTCAAACGAAAAAATTCCAAATTGAAATGGCTGTTACTTTCTAAGTTATCACTCCTGCAAAAACTGGTTTGCTTTTATAAATCAGAGTACGACATTGCACTATTGAGCAAATTTGTGAAAAAATCTAAAGTAGTGCGAGGAAAGGATAAGACCCCATATACCTTACGTAATATTTAGTTAATTTCAATCAGGAAAATTCAAAATTGAAATGATCATAACTTTTTATGATTTCATTTCCACAAGAAATGAGTTGCATTTTCTAAATCAGCTTAAAAACTGCACTGTTTTGCGAATTTGGGAAAAATTGGAAAGAATTGCGTGGAAGGATAAGACCCCATAAACCTAAAGCAATATTTAGTAAATTTCAAACAACAAAATTCAAAACTGAAATGGCTGTAACTTTTTAAGTTATCATTCCTGCAAAAACTGGTGTGCATTTCTAAATCAGAGTATGACATTGCACTATTGAACAAATTGTGAAAAAATCGAAAGAAGTGTGTGGAAAGGATAAGACCTCCGAAAACCTAACGGAATATTTTGTTAATTTCAAAGGAAAAAATTCAAAATTGAAATGGCTGTACCTTTCTAAGTTTTCATTCTTGCAAAACATGAGTTGCATATTCTAAACCAGATTAAAATCTGCCCTATTCAGCGAATTTTTGAAAAAATCGAAAGTGCGTATAAAGGATAAGACACCATACACCTAACGTAATATTTAATTAATTTCAAACGAAAAATTTCAAAATTGAAATGGGTATAACTTTTTAAGTTTTCATTCATGCAAAAAATGAGTTGCATTTTCTAAGTCAGCTTCAAAAACTGCACTATTGAGCGAATATGTGAAAAATTCGTATGTAGTGCGTGAAAAGGATAAGACCCCATAAACCTAACGTAATAGAGTTAGAATAGAATAGAAAATTGCACTATTCAGCGCATTTGTGAAAGGAAGTGCGTGGAAAGGATAAGACCCCATAAACCTAACGTAATATTTAGTTAATTTCAAAAGAAAAATTTCAAAATTGAAATGGCTGTAACTTTTAAGTTTTATTCTTGCAAAAAATGAGTTGCATTTTCTAAATCAGCTTCAAAAACTGCACTATTGAGCGAATATGTGAAAAATTCGTAAGTGTGCGTGAAAAGGATAAGACCCCATACCTAATGCAATATTTAGTTAATTTCAAAGAAAAAATTCAAAATTGAAATGGCTGTAACTTTCGAAGTTATCATTCCTGCAAAAATTGAGTTGCATTTTCTAAAGTAGAGTTTGAAATTGCACTATTGAGCAAATTTGTGAAAATATCGAAGGAAGTGCGTGGAAAGGATAAGACCCCGTAAACCTAACGTAATATTTAGTTAATTTCAGACGAATCATTCAAAATTGAAATGGCTGTACTTTCTAAGTTTCATTCTGCAAAAAATGAGTTCATTTTCTAAATCACCTTAAGAAGCTTCAGTATTGAGAAATTTTAAAAATCGAAAGTGCGTGGAAAGGAAAGACCCGTAAAGTTAACGTAATATTTAGTTAATTTCAAACGAAAAAACAAATTGAAATGGCTGTAACTTTCTAAATTATCATTCCTGCAAAAAATGAGTTGCATTTTCTAAATTAGAGTATGAAATTGCACTACTGAACAAATTTGTGAAAAAATCGAAAGAAGTGCGTGGAAAGGATAAGAACACAAAAACCTAACGTAATATTTACTTAATTTCAATCGAGAAAATTCAAAATTGAAAGGACATAACTTTTTATAATTTAATTTTTACAAAAAATGAGTTGCATTTTCTAAATTACCTTAAAAACTGCACTATTGTGCGAATTTGGGAAAAATTCAAAAGAAGTGCGTGGAAAGGATAAGACCCCATAAACCTTCCGTAATATTTAGTAAATTTCAAACGAAATTAGTAGGCTGTAACCTACTAAGTTATCAATCCTGCAAAAAAAGGGTTGAATTTTCTAAATCAGAGTAGAAAATTGCACTATTGAGCATTTGTGAAAAAATCGAAAGAAGTGCGCTGAAAGGATAAGACCCCATACACCTAACGTAATATTTAGTTAATTTCAAACGAATCATTCAAAATTGAAATGGCTGTAACTTTCTAAGTTATCATTCCTGCAAAAAATGAGTTGCATTTTCTAAATTACCTTAAAAACTGCACTATTTTGCGAATTTGTGAAAAAATCGAAAGAAGTGCGTGGAAAGGATAAGACCCCATAAAACTAACGTCATATTTAGTTAATTTCAAAGAAAAAATTCAAAATTGAAATGGCTGTAACTTTTTAAGTTTTATTCTTGCAAAAAATGAGTTGCATTTTCTCAATCAGCTTCAAAATCTAATAAGTTATCATTCCTACAAAAACTGGTTTGCATTTCTAAATCAGAGTATGACATTGCACTATTGAACAAATTTGTGAAAAAATCGAAACAACTGCGTGGAAAGGATAAGATCCCATATACCTAACGTAATATTTAATTAATTTCAAACGAAAAATTCAAAATTGAAGTGGCTGCAACTTTATATATTTTCATTCTTGCAAAAAATGAGCTGAATTTTCTAAATCAGGGTAGAAAATTGCACTATTGATCGAATTTTTGAAAAAATCGAAAGGAGTGCGTGGAAAAGATAAGACCCCATAAACCTAACGTAATATTTAGTTATTTTCAAACGAAAAAATTCAAAATTGAAATGGCTGTAACTTTTTAAGTTTTCTTTCCTGCTAAAAATGAGTTGCATTTTCTAAGTCAGAGTATGACATTGCACTATTGTTAAAATTTGTGAAACAATCGAAAGAAGCGTGTGGAAAGGATAAGACCCCCGAAAACCTAACGTAATATTTAGTAAATTTCAAACGAAAAAATTCCAAATTGAAATGGCTGTTACTTTCTAAGTTATCACTCCTGCAAAAACTGGTTTGCTTTTATAAATCAGAGTACGACATTGCACTATTGAGCAAATTTGTGAAAAAATCTAAAGTAGTGCGAGGAAAGGATAAGACCCCATATACCTTACGTAATATTTAGTTAATTTCAATCAGGAAAATTCAAAATTGAAATGATCATAACTTTTTATGATTTCATTTCCACAAGAAATGAGTTGCATTTTCTAAATCAGCTTAAAAACTGCACTATTTTGCGAATTTGGGAAAATTGGAAAGAATTGCGTGGAAGGATAAGACCCCATAAACCTAAAGCAATATTTAGTAAATTTCAAACAACAAAATTCAAAACTGAAATGGCTGTAACTTTTTAAGTTATCATTCCTGCAAAAACTGGTGTGCATTTCTAAATCAGAGTATGACATTGCACTATTGAACAAATTTGTGAAAAAATCGAAAGAAGTGTGTGGAAAGGATAAGACCTCCGAAAACCTAACGGAATATTTTGTTAATTTCAAAGGAAAAAATTCAAAATTGAAATGGCTGTACCTTTCTAAGTTTTCATTCTTGCAAAACATGAGTTGCATATTCTAAACCAGATTAAAAATCTGCCCTATTCAGCGAATTTTTGAAAAATCGAAAGTGCGTATAAAGGATAAGACACCATACACCTAACGTAATATTTAATTAATTTCAAACGAAAAATTTCAAAATTGAAATGGGTATAACTTTTTAAGTTTTCATTCTTGCAAAAAATGAGTTGCATTTTCTAAGTCAGCTTCAAAAACTGCACTATTGAGCGAATATGTGAAAAATTCGTATAGTGCGTGAAAGGATAAGACCCCATAAACCTAACGTAATAGAGTTAGAATAGAGTAGAAAATTGCACTATTCAGCGCATTTGTGAAAAAATCAAAGGAAGTGCGTGGAAAGGATAAGACCCCATAAACCTAACGTAATATTTAGTTAATTTCAAAAAAAAATTTCAAAATTGAAATGGCTATAACTTTTTAAGTTTTCATTCTTGCAAAAAATGAGTTGCATTTTCTAAATGAGCTTCAAAACTGCACTATTGAGCAAATATGTGAAAAATTCGTAAGTAGTGCGTGGAAAGGATAAGACCCATATCCCTAACGCAATATTTAGTTAATTTCAAACGAAAAAATTCAAAATTGAAATGGCTGTAACTTTCGAAGTTATCATTCCTGCAAAAATTGAGTTGCATTTTCTAAAGTAGAGTTTGAAATTGCATTATTGAGCAAATTTGTGAAATATCGAAGGAAGTGCGTGAAAGGATAAGACCCCATAAACCTAACGTAATAGAGTTAGAATAGAATAGAAAATTGCACTATTCAGGCATTTGTGAAAAAATCAAAGGAAGTGCGTGGAAAGGATAGACCCCAAACGTAACGTAATATCTAATAATTTCAAACACAAAAAATTCAAAAATTGAAATGGCTGTAACTTTTTAAGTTTTATTCTTGCAAAAAAATGAGTTGCATTTTCTAAATCAGCTTCAAAAACTGCACTATTGGAGCGAATATGTGAAAAATTCGTAAGTAGTGCGTGAAAAGGATAAGACCCAAAACCTAACGTAATAGAGTTAGAATAGAGTAGAAAATTGCACTATTCAGCGCATTTGTGAAAAAATCAAAGGAAGTGCGTGGAAAGGATAGACCCCATAAACCTAAAGTAATATTTAGTTAATTTCAAAAGAAAAATTCAAAATTGAAATGGCTATAACTTTCTAAGTTTTCATTCTTGCAAAAAATGAGTTGCATTTTCTAAATGAGCTTCAACAACTGCACTATTGAGCAAATATGTGAAAATTCGTAAGTAGTGCGTGGAAAGGATAAGACCCCATATCCCTAACGCAATATTTAGTTATTTCAAACGAAAAAATTCAAAATTGAAATGGCTGTAACTTTCGAAGTTATCATTCCTGCAAAAATTGAGTTGCATTTTCTAAAGTAGAGTTTGAAATTGCATTATTGAGCAAATTTGTGAAAATATCGAAGGAAGTGCGTGGAAAGGATAAGACCCCGTAAACCTAACGTAATATTTAGTTAATTTCAGACGAATCATTCAAAATTGAAATGGCTGTACCTTTTTAAGTTTTCATTCTTGCCAAAAAAGAGTTACTTTTCTAAATCAACCTTAAGAAGCTTCAGTATTGAGAGAATGTTTTAAAAATCGAAAGTGCGTGGAAAGGAAAAGACCCCGTAAAGATAACGTAATATTTAGTTAATTTCAACGAAAAAACAAACTTGAAATGGCTGTAACTTTCTAAATTATCATTCCTGCAAAAAATTAGTTGCATTTTCTAATATAGAGTATGAAATTGCACTACTGAACAAATTTGTGAAAAATCGAAAGAAGTGCGTGGAAAGGATAAGAACACAAAAACCTAACGTAATATTTACTTAATTTCAATCGAGAAAATTCAAAATTGAAAGGACATAACTTTTTATAATTTAATTTTTACAAAAAATGAGTTGCATTTTCTAAATTACCTTAAAAACTGCACTATTGTGCGAATTTGGGAAAAATTCAAAAGAAGTGCGTGGAAAGGATAAGACCCCATAAACCTTCCGTAATATTTAGTAAATTTCAAACGAAATTAGTAGGCTGTAACCTACTAAGTTATCAATCCTGCAAAAAAAGGGTTGAATTTTCTAATCAGAGTAGAAAATTGCACTATTGAGCACATTTGTGAAAAAATCGAAAGAAGTGCGCTGAAAGGATAAGACCCCATACACATAACGTAATATTAGTTAATTTCAAACGAATCATTCAAAATTGAAATGGCTGTAACTTTCTAAGTTATCATTCCTGCAAAAAATGAGTTGCATTTTCTAAATTACCTTAAAAACTGCACTATTTTGCGAATTTGTGAAAAATCGAAAGAAGTGCGTGGAAAGGATAAGACCCCATAAAACTAACGTCATATTTAGTTAATTTCAAAAGAAAAAATTCAAAATTGAAATGGCTGTAACTTTTTAAGTTTTATTCTTGCAAAAAATGAGTTGCATTTTCTCAATCAGCTTCAAAATCTAATAAGTTATCATTCCTACAAAAACTGGTTTGCATTTCTAAATCAGAGTATGACATTGCACTTGAACAAATTTGTGAAAAAATCGAAACAACTGCGTGGAAAGGATAAGATCCCATATACCTAACGTAATATTTAATTAATTTCAACGAAAAATTCAAAATTGAAGTGGCTGTAACTTTATATATTTTCATTCTTGCAAAAAATGAGCTGAATTTTCTAAATCAGGGTAGAAAATTGCACTATTGATCGAATTTTTGAAAAAATCGAAAGGAGTGCGTGGAAAAGATAAGACCCCATAAACCTAACGTAATATTTAGTTATTTTCAAACGAAAAAATTCAAAATTGAAATGGCTGTAACTTTTTAAGTTTTCTTTCCTGCTAAAAATGAGTTGCATTTTCTAAGTCAGAGTATGACATTGCACTATTGTTAAAATTTGTGAAACAATCGAAAGAAGCGTGTGGAAAGGATAAGACCCCCGAAAACCTAACGTAATATTTAGTAAATTTCAAACGAAAAAATTCCAAATTGAAATGGCTGTTACTTTCTAAGTTATCACTCCTGCAAAAACTGGTTTGCTTTTATAAATCAGAGTACGACATTGCACTATTGAGCAAATTTGTGAAAAAATCTAAAGTAGTGCGAGGAAAGGATAAGACCCCATATACCTTACGTAATATTTAGTTAATTTCAATCAGGAAAATTCAAAATTGAAATGATCATAACTTTTTATGATTTCATTTCCACAAGAAATGAGTTGCATTTTCTAAATCAGCTTAAAAACTGCACTATTTTGCGAATTTGGGAAAAATTGGAAAGAATTGCGTGGAAGGATAAGACCCCATAAACCTAAAGCAATATTTAGTAAATTTCAAACAACAAAATTCAAAACTGAAATGGCTGTAACTTTTTAAGTTATCATTCCTGCAAAAACTGGTGTGCATTTCTAAATCAGAGTATGACATTGCACTATTGAACAAATTTGTGAAAAAATCGAAAGAAGTGTGTGGAAAGGATAAGACCTCCGAAAACCTAACGGAATATTTTATTATTTCAAAGAAAAAATTCAAAATTGAAATGGCTGTACCTTTCTAAGTTTTCATTCTTGCAAAACATGAGTTGCATATTCTAAACCAATTAAAATCTGCCCTATTCAGCGAATTTTTGAAAAAATCGAAAGTGCGTATAAAGGATAAGACACCATACACCTAACGTAATATTTAATTAATTTCAAACGAAAAATTTCAAAATTGAAATGGGTATAACTTTTAAGTTTTCATTCTTGCAAAAAATGAGTTGCATTTTCTAAGTCAGCTTCAAAAACTGCACTATTGAGCGAATATGTGAAAAATTCGTATGTAGTGCGTGGAAAAGGATAAGACCCCATAAACCTAACGTAATAGAGTTAGAATAGAGTAGAAAATTGCACTATTCAGCGCATTTGTGAAAAAATCAAAGGAAGTGCGTGGAAAGGATAAGACCCCATAAACCTAACGTAATATTTAGTTAATTTCAAAAAAAAATTCAAAATTGAAATGGCTGTAACTTTTAAGTTTTATTCTTGCAAAAAATGAGTTGCATTTTCTAAATCAGCTTCAAAACTGCACTATTGAGCGAATATGTGAAAAATTCGTAAGTGTGCGTGAAAGGATAAGACCCCATACCTAATGCAATATTTAGTTAATTTCAAAAGAAAAAATTCAAAATTGAAATGGCTGTAACTTTCGAAGTTATCATTCCTGCAAAAATTGAGTTGCATTTTCTAAAGTAGAGTTTGAAATTGCACTATTGAGCAAATTTGTGAAAATATCGAAGGAAGTGCGTGGAAAGGATAAGACCCCGTAAACCTAACGTAATATTTAGTTAATTTCAAACGAATCATTCAAAATTGAAATGGCTGTTTTCTAAGTTATCATTCCTGCAAAAAATGAGTTGCATTTTCTAAATCACCTTAAAATTGCAGTATTGAGAAATTTTAAAAAATCGAAAGTGCGTGGAAAGGATAAGACCCGTAAAGTTAACGTAATATTTAGTTAATTTCAAACGAAAAAAACAAATTGAAATGGCTGTAACTTTCTAAATTATCATTCCTGCAAAAAATGAGTTGCATTTTCTAAATTAGAGTATGAAATTGCACTACTGAACAAATTTGTGAAAAAATCGAAAGAAGTGTGCGTGGAAAGGATAAGAACACAAAAACCTAACGTAATATTTACTTAATTTCAATCGAGAAAATTCAAAATTGAAAGGACATAACTTTTTATAATTTAATTTTTACAAAAAATGAGTTGCATTTTCTAAATTACCTTAAAAACTGCACTATTGTGCGAATTTGGGAAAAATTCAAAAGAAGTGCGTGGAAAGGATAAGACCCCATAAACCTTCCGTAATATTTAGTAAATTTCAAACGAAATTAGTAGGCTGTAACCTACTAAGTTATCAATCCTGCAAAAAAAGGGTTGAATTTTCTAAATCAGAGTAGAAAATTGCACTATTGAGCGCATTTGTGAAAAAATCGAAAGAAGTGCGCTGAAAGGATAAGACCCCATACACCTAACGTAATATTTAGTTAATTTCAAACGAATCATTCAAAATTGAAATGGCTGTAACTTTCTAAGTTATCATTCCTGCAAAAAATGAGTTGCATTTTCTAAATTACCTTAAAAACTGCACTATTTTGCGAATTTGTGAAAAAATCGAAAGAAGTGCGTGGAAAGGATAAGACCCCATAAAACTAACGTCATATTTAGTTAATTTCAAAAGAAAAAATTCAAAATTGAAATGGCTAACTTTTTAAGTTTTATTCTTGCAAAAAATGAGTTGCATTTTCTCAATCAGCTTCAAAATCTAATAAGTTATCATTCCTACAAAAACTGGTTTGCATTTCTAAATCAGAGTATGACATTGCACTATTGAACAAATTTGTGAAAAAATCGAAACAACTGCGTGGAAAGGATAAGATCCCATATACCTAACGTAATATTTAATTAATTTCAAACGAAAAATTCAAAATTGAAGTGGCTGTAACTTTATATATTTTCATTCTTGCAAAAAATGAGCTGAATTTTCTAAATCAGGGTAGAAAATTGCACTATTGATCGAATTTTTGAAAAAATCGAAAGGAGTGCGTGGAAAAGATAAGACCCCATAAACCTAACGTAATATTTAGTTATTTTCAAACGAAAAAATTCAAAATTGAAATGGCTGTAACTTTTTAAGTTTTCTTTCCTGCTAAAAATGAGTTGCATTTTCTAAGTCAGAGTATGACATTGCACTATTGTTAAAATTTGTGAAACAATCGAAAGAAGCGTGTGGAAAGGATAAGACCCCCGAAAACCTAACGTAATATTTAGTAAATTTCAAACGAAAAAATTCCAAATTGAAATGGCTGTTACTTTCTAAGTTATCACTCCTGCAAAAACTGGTTTGCTTTTATAAATCAGAGTACGACATTGCACTATTGAGCAAATTTGTGAAAAAATCTAAAGTAGTGCGAGGAAAGGATAAGACCCCATATACCTTACGTAATATTTAGTTAATTTCAATCAGGAAAATTCAAAATTGAAATGATCATAACTTTTTATGATTTCATTTCCACAAGAAATGAGTTGCATTTTCTAAATCAGCTTAAAAACTGCACTATTTTGCGAATTTGGGAAAAATTGGAAAGAATTGCGTGGAAGGATAAGACCCCATAAACCTAAAGCAATATTTAGTAAATTTCAAACAACAAAATTCAAAACTGAAATGGCTGTAACTTTTTAAGTTATCATTCCTGCAAAAACTGGTGTGCATTTCTAAATCAGAGTATGACATTGCACTATTGAACAAATTTGTGAAAAAATCGAAAGAAGTGTGTGGAAAGGATAAGACCTCCGAAAACCTAACGGAATATTTTTAATTTCAAAGGAAAAAATTCAAAATTGAAATGGCTGTACCTTTCTAAGTTTTCATTCTTGCAAAACATGAGTTGCATATTCTAAACCAATTAAAATCTGCCCTATTCAGCGAATTTTTGAAAAAATCGAAAGTGCGTATAAAGGATAAGACACCATACACCTAACGTAATATTTAATTAATTTCAAACGAAAAATTTCAAAATTGAAATGGGTATAACTTTTTAAGTTTTCATTCTTGCAAAAAATGAGTTGCATTTTCTAAGTCAGCTTCAAAAACTGCACTATTGAGCGAATATGTGAAAAATTCGTATGTAGTGCGTGGAAAGGATAAGACCCCATAAACCTAACGTAATAGAGTTAGAATAGAGTAGAAAATTGCACTATTCAGCGCATTTGTGAAAAAATCAAAGGAAGTGCGTGGAAAGGATAAGACCCCATAAACCTAACGTAATATTTAGTTAATTTCAAAAAAAAAATTCAAAATTGAAATGGCTGTAACTTTTAAGTTTTATTCTTGCAAAAAATGAGTTGCATTTTCTAAATCAGCTTCAAAACTGCACTATTGAGCGAATATGTGAAAAATTCGTAAGTTGTGCGTGAAAGGATAAGACCCCATACCTAATGCAATATTTAGTTAATTTCAAAGAAAAAATTCAAAATTGAAATGGCTGTAACTTTCGAAGTTATCATTCCTGCAAAAATTGAGTTGCATTTTCTAAAGTAGAGTTTGAAATTGCACTATTGAGCAAATTTGTGAAAATATCGAAGGAAGTGCGTGGAAAGGATAAGACCCCGTAAACCTAACGTAATATTTAGTTAATTTCAAACGAATCATTCAAAATTGAAATGGCTGTACTTTCTAAGTTTCATCTTCCTGCAAAAAATGAGTTGCATTTTCTAAATCACCTTAAGAAGCTTCATATTGAGAATTTTAAACAATCGAAAGTGCGTGGAAAGGATAAGACCCCGTAAGTTAACGTAATATTTAGTTAATTTCAAACGAAAAAACAAATTGAAATGGCTGTAACTTTCTAAATTATCATTCCTGCAAAAAATGAGTTGCATTTTCTAAATTAGAGTATGAAATTGCACTACTGAACAAATTTGTGAAAAAATCGAAAGAAGTGCGTGGAAAGGATAAGAACACAAAAACCTAACGTAATATTTACTTAATTTCAATCGAGAAAATTCAAAATTGAAAGGACATAACTTTTTATAATTTAATTTTTACAAAAAATGAGTTGCATTTTCTAAATTACCTTAAAAACTGCACTATTGTGCGAATTTGGGAAAAATTCAAAAGAAGTGCGTGGAAAGGATAAGACCCCATAAACCTTCCGTAATATTTAGTAAATTTCAAACGAAATTAGTAGGCTGTAACCTACTAAGTTATCAATCCTGCAAAAAAGGGTTGAATTTTCTAAATCAGAGTAGAAAATTGCACTATTGAGCGCATTTGTGAAAAAATCGAAAGAAGTGCGCTGAAAGGATAAGACCCCATACACTAACGTAATATTTAGTTAATTTCAAACGAATCATTCAAAATTGAAATGGCTGTAACTTTCTAAGTTATCATTCCTGCAAAAAATGAGTTGCATTTTCTAAATTACCTTAAAAACTGCACTATTTTGCGAATTTGTGAAAAATCGAAAGAAGTGCGTGGAAAGGATAAGACCCCATAAAACTAACGTCATATTTAGTTAATTTCAAAAGAAAAAATTCAAAATTGAAATGGCTGTAACTTTTTAAGTTTTATTCTTGCAAAAAATGAGTTGCATTTTCTCAATCAGCTTCAAAATCTAATAAGTTATCATTCCTACAAAAACTGGTTTGCATTTCTAAATCAGAGTATGACATTGCACTATTGAACAAATTTGTGAAAAAATCGAAACAACTGCGTGGAAAGGATAAGATCCCATATACCTAACGTAATATTTAATTAATTTCAAACGAAAAATTCAAAATTGAAGTGGCTGTAACTTTATATATTTTCATTCTTGCAAAAAATGAGCTGAATTTTCTAAATCAGGGTAGAAAATTGCACTATTGATCGAATTTTTGAAAAAATCGAAAGGAGTGCGTGGAAAAGATAAGACCCCATAAACCTAACGTAATATTTAGTTATTTTCAAACGAAAAAATTCAAAATTGAAATGGCTGTAACTTTTTAAGTTTTCTTTCCTGCTAAAAATGAGTTGCATTTTCTAAGTCAGAGTATGACATTGCACTATTGTTAAAATTTGTGAAACAATCGAAAGAAGCGTGTGGAAAGGATAAGACCCCGAAAACCTAACGTAATATTTAGTAAATTTCAAACGAAAAAATTCCAAATTGAAATGGCTGTTACTTTCTAAGTTATCACTCCTGCAAAAACTGGTTTGCTTTTATAAATCAGAGTACGACATTGCACTATTGAGCAAATTTGTGAAAAAATCTAAAGTAGTGCGAGGAAAGGATAAGACCCCATATACCTTACGTAATATTTAGTTAATTTCAATCAGGAAAATTCAAAATTGAAATGATCATAACTTTTTATGATTTCATTTCCACAAGAAATGAGTTGCATTTTCTAAATCAGCTTAAAAACTGCACTTTTGCGAATTTGGGAAAAATTGGAAAGAATTGCGTGGAAGGATAAGACCCCATAAACCTAAAGCAATATTTAGTAAATTTCAAACAACAAAATTCAAAACTGAAATGGCTGTAACTTTTTAAGTTATCATTCCTGCAAAAACTGGTGTGCATTTCTAAATCAGAGTATGACATTGCACTATTGAACAAATGTGTGAAAAAATCGAAAGAAGTGTGTGGAAAGGATAAGACCTCCGAAAACCTAACGGAATATTTATTAATTTCAAAGAAAAATTCAAAATTGAAATGGCTGTACCTTTCTAAGTTTTCATTCTTGCAAAACATGAGTTGCATATTCTAAACCAGATTAAAAATCTGCCCTATTCAGCGAATTTTTGAAAAAATCGAAAGTGCGTATAAAGGATAAGACACCATACACCTAACGTAATATTTAATTAATTTCAAACGAAAAATTTCAAAATTGAAATGGGTATAACTTTTTAAGTTTTCATTCTTGCAAAAAATGAGTTGCATTTTCTAAGTCAGCTTCAAAAACTGCACTATTGAGCGAATATGTGAAAAATTCGTATGTAGTGCGTGAAAGGATAAGACCCCATAAACCTAACGTAATAGAGTTAGAAGAGTAGAAAATTGCACTATTCAGCGCATTTGTGAAAAAATCAAAGGAAGTGCGTGGAAAGGATAAGACCCCATAAACTAACGTAATATTTAATTAATTTCAAACAAAAAAATTCAAAATTGAAATGGCTGTAACTTTTTAAGTTTTATTCTTGCAAAAAATGAGTTGCATTTTCTAAATCAGCTTCAAAAACTGCACTATTGAGCGAATATGTGAAAAATTCGTAAGTAGTGCGTGAAAAGGATAAGACCCCATGAACCTACGTAATAGAGTTAGAATAGAGTAGAAAATTGCACTATTCAGCGCATTTGTGAAAAAATCAAAGGAAGTGCGTGGAAAGGATAAGACCCCATAAACCTAAAGTAATATTTAGTTAATTTCAAACGAAAAATTTCAAAATTGAAATGGCTATAACTTTCTAAGTTTCATTCTTGCAAAAAATGAGTTGCATTTTCTAAATGAGCTTCAACAACTGCACTATTGAGAATATGTGAAAAATTCGTAAGTAGTGCGTGGAAAGGATAAGACCCCATATCCCTAACGCAATATTTAGTTAATTTCAAACGAAAAAATTCAAAATTGAAATGGCTGTAACTTTCGAAGTTATCATTCCTGCAAAAATTGAGTTGCATTTCTAAGTAGAGTTTGAAATTGCATTATTGAGCAAATTTGTGAAAATATCGAAGGAAGTGCGTGGAAAGGATAAGACCCGTAAACCTAACGTAATATTTAGTTAATTTCAGACGAATCATTCAAAATTGAAATGGCTGTACCTTTTTAAGTTTTCATTCTTGCCAAAAAAGAGTTACATTTTCTAAATCACCTTAAGAAGCTTCAGTATTGAGAGAATGTTTTAAAAAATCGAAAGTGCGTGGAAAGGAAAATGACCCCGTAAAGATAACGTAATATTTAGTTAATTTCAAACGAAAAAAACAAAATTGAAATGGCTGTAACTTTCTAAATTATCATTCCTGCAAAAAATGAGTTGCATTTTCTAATTAGAGTATGAAATTGCACTATGAACAAATTAACTTTTTAAGTTTTATTCTTGCAAAAAATGAGTGCATTTTCTCAATCAGCTTCAAAATCTAATAAGTTATCATTCCTACAAAAACTGGTTTGCATTTCTAAATCAGAGTAGACATTGCACTATTGAACAAATTTGTGAAAAAAAATCGAAACAACTGCGGGAAAGGATAAGATCCCATATACCTAACGTAATATTTAATTAATTTTAAAACGAAAAATTCAAAATTGAAGTGGCTGCAACTTTATATTTTCATTCTTGCAAAAATGAGCTGAATTTTCTAAATCAGGGTAGAAAATTGCACTATTGATCGAATTTTTGAAAAAATCGAAAGGAGTGCGTGGAAAAGATAAGACCCCATAAACCTAACGTAATATTAGTTATTTTCAAACGAAAAAATTCAAAATTGAAATGGCTGTAACTTTTTAAATTTCTATCCTGCTAAAAATGAGTTGCATTTTCTAAGTCAGAGTATGACATTGCACTATTGTTAAAATTTGTGAAACAATCGAAAGAAGCGTGTGGAAAGGATAAGACCCCCGAAAACCTAAACGTAATATTTAGTAAATTTCAAACGAAAAAATTCAAATTGAAATGGCTGTTACTTTCTAAGTTATCACTCCTGCAAAAACTGGTTGCTTTATAAATCAGAGTACGACATTGCACTATTGAGCAAATTTGTGAAAAAATCTAAAGTAGTGAAAGGAAAGGATAAGACCCCATATACCTTACGTAATATTAGTTAATTTCAATCAGGAAAATTCAAAATTTAAATGATCATAATTTTTTATGATTTCATTTCCACAAGAAATGAGTTGCATTTTCTAAATCAGCTTAAAAAACTGCACTGTTTTGCGAATTTGGGAAAAATTGGAAAGAATTGCGTGGAAGGATAAGACCCCATAAACCTAAAGCAATATTAGTAAATTTCAAACAAACAAAATTCAAAACTGAAATGGCTGTAACTTTTAAGTTATCATTCCTGCAAAAACTGGGTGCATTTCTAAATCAGAGTATGACATTGCACTATTGAACAAATGTGTGAAAAAATCGAAGAAGTGTGTGGAAAGGATAAGACCTCCGAAAACCTAACGGAATATTTTATAATTTCAAAAGAAAAAATTCAAAATTGAAATGGCTGTACCTTTCTAAGTTTCATTCATGCAAAACATGAGTTGCATATTCTAAACCAGATTAACAATCTGCCCTATTCAGCGAATTTTTGAAAAAATCGAAAGTGCGTATAAAGGATAAGACACCATACACCTAACGTAATATTTATTAATTTCAAACGAAAAATTTCAAAATTGTGAAATGGGTATAACTTTTTAAGTTTTCATTCTTGCAAAAAATGAGTTGCATTTTCTAAGTCAGCTTCAAAAACTGCACTATTGAGCAATATGTGAAAAAATTCGTATGTAGTGCGTGAAAAGGATAAGACCCCATAAACCTAACGTAATAGAGTTAGAAATAGAATAGAAATTGCACTATTCAGCGCATTTGTGAAAAAATCAAGGAAGTGCGTGGAAAAGGATAAGACCCCATAAACGTAACGTAATATTTAATTAATTTCAAACAAAAAAATTCAAAATTGAAATGGCTGTAACTTTTTTAAGTTTTATTCTTGACAAAAAATTAGTTGCATTTTCTAATCAGCTTGAAAAAAACTGCACTATTGAGCGAATATGTGAAAAATTCGTAAGTAGTGCGTGAAAAGGATAAGACCCCATAAACCTAACGTAATAGAGTTAGAATAGAGTAGAAATTGCACTATTCAGCGCATTTGTGGAAAAAATCAAAGGAAGTGCGTGGAAAGGATAAGACCCCATAAACCTAAGTAATATTAGTTAATTTCAAACGAAAATTTCAAAATTGAAATGGCTATAACTTTCTAAGTTTCATTCTTGCAAAAAATGAGTTGAATTTTCTAAATGAGCTTCAACAACTGCACTATGAGCAAATATGTGAAAAATTCGTAAGTAGTGCGTGGAAAGGATAAGACCCATATCCCTAACGCAATATTTAGTTAATTTCAACGAAAAAATTCAAATTGAAATGGCTGTAACTTTCGAAGTTATCTTCCTGCAAAAATTGAGTTGCATTTTCTAAGTAGAGTTGAAATTGCATTATTGAGCAAATTTGTGAAAAATATCGAAGGAAGTGCGTGGAAAGGATAAGACCCCATAAACCTTCCAGTAATATTTAGTAAATTTCAAAACGAAATTAGTAGGCTGTTAACCTACTAAGTTATCAATCAATCTGCAAAAAAAAAGGTTGAATTTTCTAAATCATAGTAGAAAATTGCACTATTGAGCACATTTGTGAAAAAATCGAAAAGAAGTGCGCTGAAAGGATAAGACCCCATACACATAACGTAATATTTTAGTTAATTTCAAACGAATCATTCAAAATTGAAATGGCTGTAACTTTCTAAGTTATCATTCCTGCAAAAAATGAGTTGCATTTTCTAAATTACCTTAAAAACTGCACTATTTTGCGAATTTGTGAAAAAATCGAAAGAAGTGCGTGGAAAGGATAAGACCCCATAAAACTAACGTCATATTTAGTTAATTTCAAAAGAAAAAATTCAAAATTGAAATGTCTGTAACTTTTTAAGTTTTATTCTTGCAAAAAATGAGTTGCATTTTCTCAATCAGCTTCAAAATCTAATAAGTTATCATTCCTACAAAAACTGGTTTGCATTTCTAAATCAGAGTATATGACATTGCACTTGTGAACAAAATTTGTGAAAAAATCGAAACAACTGCGTGGAAAGCCATAAGATCCCATATACCTAACGTAATATTTAATTAATTTCAAACGAAAAATTCAAAATTGAAGTGGCTGCAACTTATATATTTCATATCTTTTTTTCTTGCAAAAAATGAGCTGAATTTTCTAAATCAGGGTAGAAAATTGCATATTGATCTCGAATTTTTGAAAAAATCGAAAGGAGTGCGTGGAAAAGATAAGACCCCATAAACCTAACGTAATATTTAGTTATTTTCAAACGAAAAATTCAAAATTGAAATGGCTGTAACTTTTTAAGTTTTCTTTCTGCTAAAAATGAGTTGCATTTTCTAAGTCAGAGTATGACATTGCACTATTGTTAAAATTTGTGAAACAATCGAAAGAAGCGTGTGGAAAGGATAAGACCCCGAAAACCTAACGTAATATTTAGTAAATTTCAAACGAAAAAATTCCAAATTGGAAATGGCTGTTACTTTCTAAGTTTATCACTCCTGCAAAAACTGGTTGCTTTTATAAATCAGAGTACGACATTGCACTATTGAGCAAATTTGTGAAAAAATCTAAAGTAGTGCGAGGAAAGGATAAGACCCCATATACCTTACGTAATATTTAGTTAATTTCAATCAGGAAAATTCAAAATTGAAATGATCATAACTTTTTATGATTTCATTTCCACAAGAAATGAGTTGCATTTTCTAAATCAGCTTAAAAACTGCACTGTTTTGCGAATTTGGGAAAAAATTGGAAAGAATTGCGTGGAAGGATAAGACCCCATAAACCTAAAGCAATATTTAGTAAATTTCAAACAACAAAATTCAAAACTGAAATGGCTGTAACTTTTTAAGTTATCATTCCTGCAAAAACTGGTGTTGCATTTCTAAATCAGAGTATGACATTGCACTATTGAACAAATGTGTGAAAAATCGAAAAGAAGTGTGTGGAAAGGATAAGACCTCCGAAAACCTAACGGAATATTTTATTAATTTCAAAAGAAAAATTCAAAATTGAAATGGCTGTACCTTTCTAAGTTTTCATTCATCGCAAAACATGAGTTGCATATTCTAAACCAGATTAACAATCTGCCCTATTCAGCGAATTTTTGAAAAAATCGAAAGTGCGTATAAAGGATAAGACACCATACACCTAACGTAATATTTAATTAATTTCAAACGAAAAATTTCAAAATTGAAATGGGTATAACTTTTTAAGTTTTCATTCTTGCAAAAAATGAGTTGCATTTTCTAAGTCAGCTTCAAAAACTGCACTATTGAGCGAATATGTAAAAAAATTCGTATGTAGTGCGTGAAAAGGATAAGACCCCATAAACCTAACGTAATAGAGTTAGAATAGAATAGAAAATTGCACTATTCAGCGCATTTGTGAAAAAATCAAAGGAAGTGCGTGGAAAGGATAAGACCCATAAACGTAACGTAATATTTAATTAATTTCAAACCAAAAAATTCAAAATTGAAATGGCTGTAAACTTTTTAAGTTTTATTCTTGCAAAAAATGAGTTGCATTTTCTAAATCAGCTTCAAAAACTGCACTATTGAGCGAATATGTGAAAAATTCGTAAGTAGTGCGTGAAAAGGATAAGACCCCATAAACCTAACGTAATAGAGTTAGAATAGAGTAGAAAATTGCACTATTCAGCGCATTTGTGAAAAAATCAAAGGAAGTGCGTGGAAAGGATAAGACCCCATAAAACCTAAAGTAATATTTAGTTAATTTCAAACGAAAAATTTCAAAATTGAAATGGCTATAACTTTCTAAGTTTTCATTCTTGCAAAAAATGAGTTGCATTTTCTAAATGAGCTTCAACAACTGCACTATTGAGCAAATATGTGAAAAATTCGTAAGTAGTGCGTGGAAAGGATAAGACCCCATATCCCTAACGCAATATTTAGTTAATTTCAAACGAAAAAATTCAAAATTGAAATGGCTGTAACTTTCGAAGTTATCATTCCTGCAAAAATTGAGTTGCATTTTCTAAAGTAGAGTTTGAAATTGCATTATTGAGCAAATTTGTGAAAATATCGAAGGAAGTGCGTGGAAAGGATAAGACCCCGTAAACCTAACGTAATATTTAGTTAATTTCAGACGAATCATTCAAAATTGAAATGGCTGTACCTTTTTAAGTTTTCATTCTTGCAAAAAAAGAGTTACATTTTCTAAATCACCTTAAGAAGCTTCAGTATTGAGAGAATGTTTTAAAAAATCGAAAGTGCGTGGAAAGGAAAAGACCCCGTAAAGATAACGTAATATTAGTTAATTTCAAACGAAAAAAACAAACTTGAAATGGCTGTAACTTTCTAAATTATCATTCCTGCAAAAAATGAGTTGCATTTTCTAAATTAGAGTATGAAATTGCACTACTGAACAAATTTGTGAAAAAATCGAAAGAAGTGCGTGGAAAGGATAAGAACACAAAAACCTAACGTAATATTTACTTAATTTCAATCGAGAAAATTCAAAATTGAAAGGACATAACTTTTTATAATTTAATTTTTACAAAAAATGAGTTGCATTTTCTAAATTACCTTAAAAACTGCACTATTGTGCGAATTTGGGAAAAATTCAAAAGAAGTGCGTGGAAAGGATAAGACCCCATAAACCTTCCGTAATATTTAGTAAATTTCAAACGAAATTAGTAGGCTGTAACCTACTAAGTTATCAATCCTGCAAAAAAAGGGTTGAATTTTCTAAATCATAGTAGAAAATTGCACTATTGAGCACATTTGTGAAAAAATCGAAAGAAGTGCGCTGAAAGGATAAGACCCCATACACATAACGTAATATTCAGTTAATTTCAAACGAATCATTCAAAATTGAAATGGCTGTAACTTTCTAAGTTATCATTCCTGCAAAAAATGAGTTGCATTTTCTAAATTACCTTAAAAACTGCACTATTTTGCGAATTTGTGAAAAAATCGAAAGAAGTGCGTGGAAAGGATAAGACCCCATAAAACTAACGTCATATTTAGTTAATTCAAAAGAAAAAATTCAAAATTGAAATGTCTGTAACTTTTTAAGTTTTATTCTTGCAAAAAATGAGTTGCATTTTCTCAATCAGCTTCAAAATCTAATAAGTTATCATTCCTACAAAAACTGGTTTGCATTTCTAAATCAGAGTATGACATTGCACTTGTGAACAAATTTGTGAAAAAATCGAAAACAACTGCGTGGAAAGCAAAGATCCCATATACCTAACGTAATATTTAATTAATTTCAAACGAAAAATTCAAAATTGAAGTGGCTGCAACTTTATATATTTTCATTCTTGCAAAAAAATGAGCTGAATTTTCTAAATCAGGGTAGAAAATTGCACTATTGATCGAATTTTTGAAAAAATCGAAAGGAGTGCGTGGAAAAGATAAGACCCCATAAACCTAACGTAATATTTAGTTATTTTCAAACGAAAAAATTCAAAATTGAAATGGCTGTAACTTTTTTAAATTTCTTTCCTGCTAAAAATGAGTTGCATTTTCTAAGTCAGAGTATGACATTGCACTATTGTTAAAATTTGTGAAACAAATCGAAAGAAGGCGTGTGTGGAAAGGATAAGACCCCCGAAAACCTAACGTAATATTTAGTAAATTTCAAACGAAAAAATTCCAAATTGAAATGGCTGTTATTTCTAAGTTATCACTCCTGCAAAAACTGGTTTGCTTTTATAAATCAGAGTACGTACGACATTGCACTATTGAGCAAATTTGTGAAAAAATCTAAAGTAGTGCGAGGAAAGGATAAGACCCCATATACCTTACGAATATTTAGTTAATTTCAATCAGGAAAATTCAAAATTGAAATGATCATAACTTTTTATGATTTCATTTCCACAAGAAATGAGTTGCATTTTCTAAATCAGCTTAAAAACTGCACTGTTTTGCGAATTTGGGAAAAATTGGAAAGAATTGCGTGGAAGGATAAGACCCCATAAACCTAAAGCAATATTTAGTAAATTTCAAACAACAAAATTCAAAACTGAAATGGCTGTAACTTTTTAAGTTATCATTCCTGCAAAAACTGTGTGCATTTCTAAATCAGAGTATGACATTGCACTATTGAACAAATGTGTGAAAAAATCGAAAGAAGTGTGTGGAAAGGATAAGACCTCCGAAAACCTAACGGAATATTTTATTAATTTCAAAAGAAAAAATTCAAAATTGAAATGGCTGTACCTTTCTAAGTTTTCATTCATGCAAAACATGAGTTGCATATTCTAAACCAGATTAACAATCTGCCCTATTCAGCGAATTTTTGAAAAAATCGAAAGTGCGTATAAAGGATAAGACACCATACACCTAACGTAATATTTAATTAATTTCAAACGAAAAATTTCAAAATTGAAATGGGTATAACTTTTTAAGTTTTCATTCTTGCAAAAAATGAGTTGCATTTTCTAAGTCAGCTTCAAAAACTGCACTATTGAGCGAATATGTGAAAAATTCGTATGTAGTGCGTGAAAAGGATAAGACCCATAAACCTAACGTAATAGAGTTAGAATAGAATAGAAAATTGCACTATTCAGCGCATTTGTGAAAAAATCAAAGGAAGTGCGTGGAAAGGATAAGACCCCATAAACGTAACGTAATATTTAATTAATTTCAAACAAAAAAATTCAAAATTGAAATGGCTGTAACTTTTTAAGTTTTATTCTTGCAAAAAATGAGTTGCATTTTCTAAATCAGCTTCAAAAACTGCACTATTGAGCGAATATGTGAAAAATTCGTAAGTAGTGCGTGAAAAGGATAAGACCCATAAACCTAACGTAATAGAGTTAGTTAGAATGAGTAGAAAATTGCACTATTCAGCGCATTTGTGAAAAAATCAAAGGAAGTGCGTGGAAAGGATAAGACCCCATAAACCTAAAGTAATATTTAGTTAATTTCAAACGAAAAATTTCAAAATTGAAATGGCTATAACTTTCTAAGTTTTCATTCTTGCAAAAAATGAGTTGCATTTTCTAAATGAGCTTCAACAACTGCACTATTGAGCAAATATGTGAAAAATTCGTAAGTAGTGCGTGGAAAGGATAAGACCCCATATCCCTAACGCAATATTTAGTTAATTTCAAACGAAAAAATTCAAAATTGAAATGGCTGTAACTTTCGAAGTTATCATTCCTGCAAAAATTGAGTTGCATTTTCTAAAGTAGAGTTTGAAATTGCATTATTGAGCAAATTTGTGAAAATATCGAAGGAAGTGCGTGGAAAGGATAAGACCCCGTAAACCTAACGTAATATTTAGTTAATTTCAGACGAATCATTCAAAATTGAAATGGCTGTACCTTTTTAAGTTTTCATTCTTGCAAAAAAAGAGTTACATTTTCTAAATCACCTTAAGAAGCTTCAGTATTGAGAGAATGTTTTAAAAAATCGAAAGTGCGTGGAAAGGAAAAGACCCCGTAAAGATAACGTAATATTTAGTTAATTTCAAACGAAAAAAACAAACTTGAAATGGCTGTAACTTTCTAAATTATCATTCCTGCAAAAAATGAGTTGCATTTTCTAAATTAGAGTATGAAATTGCACTACTGAACAAATTTGTGAAAAAATCGAAAGAAGTGCGTGGAAAGGATAAGAACACAAAAACCTAACGTAATATTTACTTAATTTCAATCGAGAAAATCAAAATTGAAAGGACATAACTTTTTATAATTTAATTTTTACAAAAAATGAGTTGCATTTTCTAAATTACCTTAAAAACTGCACTATTGTGCGAATTTGGGAAAAATTCAAAAGAAGTGCGTGGAAAGGATAAGACCCCATAAACCTTCCGTAATATTTAGTAAATTTCAAACGAAAATTAGTAGGCTGTAACCTACTAAGTTATCAATCCTGCAAAAAAAGGGTTGAATTTTCTAAATCATAGTAGAAAATTGCACTATTGAGCACATTTGTGAAAAAATCGAAAGAAGTGCGCTGAAAGGATAAGACCCCATACACATAACGTAATATTCAGTTAATTTCAAACGAATCATTCAAAATTGAAATGGCTGTAACTTTCTAAGTTATCATTCCTGCAAAAAATGAGTTGCATTTTCTAAATTACCTTAAAAACTGCACTATTTTGCGAATTTGTGAAAAAATCGAAAGAAGTGCGTGGAAAGGATAAGACCCCATAAAACTAACGTCATATTTAGTAATTTCAAAAGAAAAAATTCAAATTGAAATGTCTGTAACTTTTTAAGTTTTATTCTTGCAAAAAATGAGTTGCATTTTCTCAATCAGCTTCAAAATCTAATAAGTTATCATTCCTACAACAAAATGGTTTGCATTTCTAAATCAGAGTATGACATTGCACTTGTGAACAAATTTGTGAAAAAATCGAAACAACTGAGTGGAAAGCTAAGATCCCATATACCTAACGTAATATTTAATTAATTTCAAACGAAAAATTCAAAATGAAGTGGCTGCAACTTTATTATTTTCATTCTTGCAAAAAATGAGCTGAATTTTCTAAATCAGGGTAGAAAATTGCACTATTGATCGAATTTTTGAAAAAATCGAAAGGAGTGCGTGGAAAAGATAAGACCCCATAAACCTAACGTAATATTTAGTTATTTTCAAACGAAAAAATTCAAAATTGAAATGGCTGTAACTTTTTTAAGTTTTCTTTCCTGCTAAAAATGAGTTGCATTTCTAAGTCAGAGTATGACATTGCACTATTGTTAAAATTTGTGAAACAATCGAAAGAAGCGTGTGGAAAGGATAAGACCCCCGAAAACCTAACGTAATATTTAGTAAATTTCAAACGAAAAATTCCAAATTGAAATGGCTGTTACTTTCTAAGTTATCACTCCTGCAAAAAGGTTTGCTTTATAAATCAGAGTACGACATTGCACTATTGAGCAAATTTGTGAAAAAAATCTAAAGTAGTGCGAGGAAAGGATAAGACCCCATATACCTTACGTAATATTTAGTTAATTTCAATCAGGAAAATTCAAAATTGAAATGATCATAACTTTTTATGATTTCATCCACAAGAAATGAGTTGCATTTTCTAATCAGCTTAAAAACTGCACTGTTTTGCGAATTTGGAAAAATTGGAAAGAATTGCGTGGAAGGATAAGACCCATAAACCTAAAGCAATATTTAGTAAATTTCAAACAACAAAATTCAAAACTGAAATGGCTGTAACTTTTAAGTTATCATTCCTGCAAAAACTGGTGTGCATTCTAATCAGAGTATGACATTGCACTATTGAACAAATGTGTGAAAAAATCGAAAGAAGTGTGTGGAAAGGATAAGACCTCCGAAAACCTAACGGAATATTTTATTAATTTCAAAAGAAAAAATTCAAAATTGAAATGGCTGTACCTTCTAAGTTTTCATTCATGCAAAAACATGAGTGCATATTCTAAACCAGATTAACAATCTGCCCTATTCAGCGAATTTTTGAAAAATCGAAAGTGCGTATAAAGGATAAGACACCATACACTAACGTAATATTTAATTAATTTCAAACGAAAAATTTCAAAATTGAAATGGGTATAACTTTTTAAGTTTTCATCTTGCAAAAATGAGTTGCATTTTCTAAGTCAGCTTCAAAACTGCACTATTGAGCGAATATGTGAAAAATTCGTATGTAGTGCGTGAAAAGGATAAGACCCATAAACCTAACGTAATAGAGTTAGAATAGAATAGAAAATTGCACTATTCAGCGCATTTGTGAAAAAATCAAAGGAAGTGCGTGGAAAGGATAAGACCCCATAAAACGTAACGTAATATTTAATTATTTCAAACAAAAAAAATTCAAAATTGAAATGGCTGTAACTTTTTAAGTTTTATTCTTGCAAAAAATGAGTTGCATTTTCTAAATCAGCTTCAAAAACTGCACTATTGAGCGAATATGTGAAAAATTCGTAAGTAGTGCGTGAAAAGGATAAGACCCCATAAACCTAACGTAATAGAGTTAGAATAGAGTAGAAAATTGCACTATTCAGCGCATTTGTGAAAAAATCAAAGGAAGTGCGTGGAAAGGATAAGACCCCATAAACCTAAAGTAATATTTAGTTAATTTCAAACGAAAAATTTCAAAATTGAAATGGCTATAACTTTCTAAGTTTTCATTCTTGCAAAAAATGAGTTGCATTTTCTAAATGAGCTTCAACAACTGCACTATTGAGCAAATATGTGAAAAATTCGTAAGTAGTGCGTGGAAAGGATAAGACCCCATATCCCTAACGCAATATTTAGTTAATTTCAAACGAAAAAATTCAAAATTGAAATGGCTGTAACTTTCGAAGTTATCATTCCTGCAAAAATTGAGTTGCATTTTCTAAAGTAGAGTTTGAAATTGCATTATTGAGCAAATTTGTGAAAATATCGAAGGAAGTGCGTGGAAAGGATAAGACCCCGTAAACCTAACGTAATATTTAGTTAATTTCAGACGAATCATTCAAAATTGAAATGGCTGTACCTTTTTAAGTTTTCATTCTTGCAAAAAAAGAGTTACATTTTCTAAATCACCTTAAGAAGCTTCAGTATTGAGAGAATGTTTTAAAAAATCGAAAGTGCGTGGAAAGGAAAAGACCCCGTAAAGATAACGTAATATTTAGTTAATTTCAAACGAAAAAAACAAACTTGAAATGGCTGTAACTTTCTAAATTATCATTCCTGCAAAAAATGAGTTGCATTTTCTAAATTAGAGTATGAAATTGCACTACTGAACAAATTTGTGAAAAAATCGAAAGAAGTGCGTGGAAAGGATAAGAACACAAAAACCTAACGTAATATTTACTTAATTTCAATCGAGAAAATTCAAAATTGAAAGGACATAACTTTTTATAATTTAATTTTTACAAAAAATGAGTTGCATTTTCTAAATTACCTTAAAAACTGCACTATTGTGCGAATTTGGGAAAAATTCAAAAGAAGTGCGTGGAAAGGATAAGACCCCATAAACCTTCCGTAATATTTAGTAAATTTCAAACGAAATTAGTAGGCTGTAACCTACTAAGTTATCAATCCTGCAAAAAAAGGGTTGAATTTTCTAAATCATAGTAGAAAATTGCACTATTGAGCACATTTGTGAAAAAATCGAAAGAAGTGCGCTGAAAGGATAAGACCCCATACACATAACGTAATATTTAGTTAATTTCAAACGAATCATTCAAAATTGAAATGGCTGTAACTTTCTAAGTTATCATTCCTGCAAAAAATGAGTTGCATTTTCTAAATTACCTTAAAAACTGCACTATTTTGCGAATTTGTGAAAAAATCGAAAGAAGTGCGTGGAAAGGATAAGACCCCATAAAACTAACGTCATATTTAGTTAATTTCAAAAGAAAAAATTCAAAATTGAAATGTCTGTAACTTTTTAAGTTTTATTCTTGCAAAAAATGAGTTGCATTTTCTCAATCAGCTTCAAAATCTAATAAGTTATCATTCCTACAAAAACTGGTTTGCATTTCTAAATCAGAGTATGACATTGCACTTGTGAACAAATTTGTGAAAAAATCGAAACAACTGCGTGGAAAGCATAAGATCCCATATACCTAACGTAATATTTAATTAATTTCAAACGAAAAATTCAAAATTGAAGTGGCTGCAACTTTATATATTTTCATTCTTGCAAAAAATGAGCTGAATTTTCTAAATCAGGGTAGAAAATTGCACTATTGATCGAATTTTTGAAAAAATCGAAAGGAGTGCGTGGAAAAGATAAGACCCCATAAACCTAACGTAATATTTAGTTATTTTCAAACGAAAAAATTCAAAATTGAAATGGCTGTAACTTTTTAAGTTTTCTTTCCTGCTAAAAATGAGTTGCATTTTCTAAGTCAGAGTATGACATTGCACTATTGTTAAAATTTGTGAAACAATCGAAAGAAGCGTGTGGAAAGGATAAGACCCCCGAAAACCTAACGTAATATTTAGTAAATTTCAAACGAAAAAATTCCAAATTGAAATGGCTGTTACTTTCTAAGTTATCACTCCTGCAAAAACTGGTTTGCTTTTATAAATCAGAGTACGACATTGCACTATTGAGCAAATTTGTGAAAAAATCTAAAGTAGTGCGAGGAAAGGATAAGACCCCATATACCTTACGTAATATTTAGTTAATTTCAATCAGGAAAATTCAAAATTGAAATGATCATAACTTTTTATGATTTCATTTCCACAAGAAATGAGTTGCATTTTCTAAATCAGCTTAAAAACTGCACTGTTTTGCGAATTTGGGAAAAATTGGAAAGAATTGCGTGGAAGGATAAGACCCCATAAACCTAAAGCAATATTTAGTAAATTTCAAACAACAAAATTCAAAACTGAAATGGCTGTAACTTTTTAAGTTATCATTCCTGCAAAAACTGGTGTGCATTTCTAAATCAGAGTATGACATTGCACTATTGAACAAATGTGTGAAAAAATCGAAAGAAGTGTGTGGAAAGGATAAGACCTCCGAAAACCTAACGGAATATTTTATTAATTTCAAAAGAAAAAATTCAAAATTGAAATGGCTGTACCTTTCTAAGTTTTCATTCATGCAAAACATGAGTTGCATATTCTAAACCAGATTAACAATCTGCCCTATTCAGCGAATTTTTGAAAAAATCGAAAGTGCGTATAAAGGATAAGACACCATACACCTAACGTAATATTTAATTAATTTCAAACGAAAAATTTCAAAATTGAAATGGGTATAACTTTTTAAGTTTTCATTCTTGCAAAAAATGAGTTGCATTTTCTAAGTCAGCTTCAAAAACTGCACTATTGAGCGAATATGTGAAAAATTCGTATGTAGTGCGTGAAAAGGATAAGACCCCATAAACCTAACGTAATAGAGTTAGAATAGAATAGAAAATTGCACTATTCAGCGCATTTGTGAAAAAATCAAAGGAAGTGCGTGGAAAGGATAAGACCCCATAAACGTAACGTAATATTTAATTAATTTCAAACAAAAAAATTCAAAATTGAAATGGCTGTAACTTTTTAAGTTTTATTCTTGCAAAAAATGAGTTGCATTTTCTAAATCAGCTTCAAAAACTGCACTATTGAGCGAATATGTGAAAAATTCGTAAGTAGTGCGTGAAAAGGATAAGACCCCATAAACCTAACGTAATAGAGTTAGAATAGAGTAGAAAATTGCACTATTCAGCGCATTTGTGAAAAAATCAAAGGAAGTGCGTGGAAAGGATAAGACCCCATAAACCTAAAGTAATATTTAGTTAATTTCAAACGAAAAATTTCAAAATTGAAATGGCTATAACTTTCTAAGTTTTCATTCTTGCAAAAAATGAGTTGCATTTTCTAAATGAGCTTCAACAACTGCACTATTGAGCAAATATGTGAAAAATTCGTAAGTAGTGCGTGGAAAGGATAAGACCCCATATCCCTAACGCAATATTTAGTTAATTTCAAACGAAAAAATTCAAAATTGAAATGGCTGTAACTTTCGAAGTTATCATTCCTGCAAAAATTGAGTTGCATTTTCTAAAGTAGAGTTTGAAATTGCATTATTGAGCAAATTTGTGAAAATATCGAAGGAAGTGCGTGGAAAGGATAAGACCCCGTAAACCTAACGTAATATTTAGTTAATTTCAGACGAATCATTCAAAATTGAAATGGCTGTACCTTTTTAAGTTTTCATTCTTGCAAAAAAAGAGTTACATTTTCTAAATCACCTTAAGAAGCTTCAGTATTGAGAGAATGTTTTAAAAAATCGAAAGTGCGTGGAAAGGAAAAGACCCCGTAAAGATAACGTAATATTTAGTTAATTTCAAACGAAAAAAACAAACTTGAAATGGCTGTAACTTTCTAAATTATCATTCCTGCAAAAAATGAGTTGCATTTTCTAAATTAGAGTATGAAATTGCACTACTGAACAAATTTGTGAAAAAATCGAAAGAAGTGCGTGGAAAGGATAAGAACACAAAAACCTAACGTAATATTTACTTAATTTCAATCGAGAAAATTCAAAATTGAAAGGACATAACTTTTTATAATTTAATTTTTACAAAAAATGAGTTGCATTTTCTAAATTACCTTAAAAACTGCACTATTGTGCGAATTTGGGAAAAATTCAAAAGAAGTGCGTGGAAAGGATAAGACCCCATAAACCTTCCGTAATATTTAGTAAATTTCAAACGAAATTAGTAGGCTGTAACCTACTAAGTTATCAATCCTGCAAAAAAAGGGTTGAATTTTCTAAATCATAGTAGAAAATTGCACTATTGAGCACATTTGTGAAAAAATCGAAAGAAGTGCGCTGAAAGGATAAGACCCCATACACATAACGTAATATTTAGTTAATTTCAAACGAATCATTCAAAATTGAAATGGCTGTAACTTTCTAAGTTATCATTCCTGCAAAAAATGAGTTGCATTTTCTAAATTACCTTAAAAACTGCACTATTTTGCGAATTTGTGAAAAAATCGAAAGAAGTGCGTGGAAAGGATAAGACCCCATAAAACTAACGTCATATTTAGTTAATTTCAAAAGAAAAAATTCAAAATTGAAATGTCTGTAACTTTTTAAGTTTTATTCTTGCAAAAAATGAGTTGCATTTTCTCAATCAGCTTCAAAATCTAATAAGTTATCATTCCTACAAAAACTGGTTTGCATTTCTAAATCAGAGTATGACATTGCACTTGTGAACAAATTTGTGAAAAAATCGAAACAACTGCGTGGAAAAGCATAAGATCCCATATACCTAACGTAATATTTAATTAATTTCAAACGAAAAATTCAAAATTGAAGTGGCTGCAACTTTATATATTTTCATTCTTGCAAAAAATGAGCTGAATTTTCTAAATCAGGGTAGAAAATTGCACTATTGATCGAATTTTTGAAAAAATCGAAAGGAGTGCGTGGAAAAGATAAGACCCCATAAACCTAACGTAATATTTAGTTATTTTCAAACGAAAAAATTCAAAATTGAAATGGCTGTAACTTTTTAAGTTTTCTTTCCTGCTAAAAATGAGTGCATTTTCTAAGTCAGAGTATGACATTGCACTATTGTTAAAATTTGTGAAACAATCGAAAGAAGCGTGTGGAAAGGATAAGACCCCCGAAAACCTAACGTAATATTTAGTAAATTTCAAACGAAAAAATTCCAAATTGAAATGGCTGTTACTTTCTAAGTTATCACTCCTGCAAAAACTGGTTTGCTTTTATAAATCAGAGTACGACATTGCACTATTGAGCAAATTTGTGAAAAAATCTAAAGTAGTGCGAGGAAAGGATAAGACCCCATATACCTTACGTAATATTTAGTTAATTTCAATCAGGAAAATTCAAAATTGAAATGATCATAACTTTTTATGATTTCATTTCCACAAGAAATGAGTTGCATTTTCTAAATCAGCTTAAAAACTGCACTGTTTTGCGAATTTGGGAAAAAATTGGAAAGAATTGCGTGGAAGGATAAGACCCCATAAACCTAAAGCAATATTTAGTAAATTTCAAACAACAAAATTCAAAACTGAAATGGCTGTAACTTTTTAAGTTATCATTCCTGCAAAAACTGGTGTGCATTTCTAAATCAGAGTATGACATTGCACTATTGAACAAATGTGTGAAAAATCGAAAGAAGTGTGTGGAAAGGATAAGACCTCCGAAAACCTAACGGAATATTTTATTAATTTCAAAAGAAAAAATTCAAAATTGAAATGGCTGTACCTTTCTAAGTTTTCATTCATGCAAAACATGAGTTGCATATCTAAACAGATTAACAATCTGCCCTATTCAGCGAATTTTTGAAAAAATCGAAAGTGCGTATAAAGGATAAGACACCATACACCTAACGTAATATTTAATTAATTTCAAACGAAAAATTTCAAAATTGAAATGGGTATAACTTTTTAAGTTTTCATTCTTGCAAAAAATGAGTTGCATTTTCTAAGTCAGCTTCAAAAACTGCACTATTGAGCGAATATGTGAAAAATTCGTATGTAGTGCGTGAAAAGGATAAGACCCATAAACCTAACGTAATAGAGTTAGAATAGAATAGAAAATTGCACTATTCAGCGCATTTGTGAAAAAATCAAAGGAAGTGCGTGGAAAGGATAAGACCCATAAACTAAAGTAATATTTATTAATTTCAAACGAAAAATTTCAAAATTGAAAGGCTAACTTTTAAGTTTTCATTCTTGCAAAAAATGAGTTGCATTTTCTAAATGAGCTTAACACTGCACTATTGAGCAAATATGTGAAAAATTCGTAAGTAGTGCGTGGAAAGGATAAGACCCCATCCTAAGCAATATTTAGTTAATTTCAAACGAAAAATTCAAAATTGAAATGGCTGTAACTTTCGAAGTTATCTCCTGCAAAATTGAGTTGCATTTTCTAAAGTAGAGTTTGAAATTGCATTATTGAGCAAATTGTGAAAATATCGAAGGAAGTGCGTGGAAAGGATAAGACCCCGTAAACCTAACGTAATATTTAGTTAATTTCAGACGAATCATTCAAAATTGAAATGGCTGTACTTTTAAGTTTCATTCTTGCAAAAAAAGAGTTACATTTTCTAAATCACCTTAAGAAGCTTCAGTATTGAGAGAATGTTTTAAAAAATCGAAAGTGCGTGGAAAGGAAAAGACCCCGTAAAGATAACGTAAATTTAGTTAATTTCAAACGAAAAAAACAAACTTGAAATGGCTGTAACTTTCTAAATTATCATTCCTGCAAAAATGAGTTGCATTTTCTAAATTAGAGTATGAAATTGCACTACTGAACAAATTTGTGAAAAAAATCGAAAGAAGTGCGTGGAAAGGATAAGAACACAAAAACCTAACGTAATATTTACTTAATTTCAATCGAGAAAATTCAAAATTGAAAGGACATAACTTTTTATAATTTAATTTTTACAAAAAATGAGTTGCATTTTCTAAATTACCTTAAAAACTGCACTATGTGCGAATTTGGGAAAAATTCAAAAGAAGTGCGTGGAAAGGATAAGACCCATAAACCTTCCGTAATATTTAGTAAATTTCAAACGAAATTAGTAGGCTGTAACCTACTAAGTTATCAATCCTGCAAAAAAAGGGTTGAATTTTCTAAATCATAGTAGAAAATTGCACTATTGAGCACATTTGTGAAAAAATCGAAAGAAGTGCGCTGAAAGGATAAGACCCCATACACATAACGTAATATTTAGTTAATTTCAAACGAATCATTCAAAATTGAAATGGCTGTAACTTTCTAAGTTATCATTCCTGCAAAAAATGAGTTGCATTTTCTAAATTACCTTAAAAACTGCACTATTTTGCGAATTTGTGAAAAAATCGAAAGAAGTGCGTGGAAAGGATAAGACCCCATAAAACTAACGTCATATTTAGTTAATTTCAAAGAAAAAATTCAAAATTGAAATGTCTGTAACTTTTTAAGTTTTATTCTTGCAAAAAATGAGTTGCATTTTCTCAATCAGCTTCAAAATCTAATAAGTTATCATTCCTACAAAAACTGGTTTGCATTTCTAAATCAGAGTATGACATTGCACTTGTGAACAAATTTGTGAAAAAATCGAAACAACTGCGTGGAAAGCATAAGATCCCATATACCTAACGTAATATTTAATTAATTTCAAACGAAAAATTCAAAATTGAAGTGGCTGCAACTTTATATATTTTCATTCTTGCAAAAAATGAGCTGAATTTCTAAATCAGGGTAGAAAATTGCACTATTGATCGAATTTTTGAAAAAATCGAAAGGAGTGCGTGGAAAAGATAAGACCCCATAAACCTAACGTAATATTTAGTTATTTTCAAACGAAAAAATTCAAAATTGAAATGGCTGTAACTTTTTAAAGTTTTCTTTCCTGCTAAAAATGAGTTGCATTTTCTAAGTCAGAGTATGACATTGCACTATTGTTAAAATTTGTGAAACAATCGAAAGAAGCGTGTGGAAAGGATAAGACCCCCGAAAACCTAACGTAATATTTAGTAAATTTCAAACGAAAAAATTCCAAATTGAAATGGCTGTTACTTTCTAAGTTATCACTCCTGCAAAAACTGGTTTGCTTTTATAAATCAGAGTACGACATTGCACTATTGAGCAAATTTGTGAAAAAATCTAAAGTAGTGCGAGGAAAGGATAAGACCCCATATACCTTACGTAATATTTAGTTAATTTCAATCAGGAAAATTCAAAATTGAAATGATCATAACTTTTTATGATTTCATTTCCACAAGAAATGAGTTGCATTTTCTAAATCAGCTTAAAAAACTGCACTGTTTTGCGAATTTGGGAAAAATTGGAAAGAATTGCGTGGAAGGATAAGACCCCATAAACCTAAAGCAATATTTAGTAAATTTCAAACAACAAAATTCAAAACTGAAATGGCTGTAACTTTTTAAGTTATCATTCCTGCAAAAACTGGTGTGCATTTCTAAATCAGAGTATGACATTGCACTATTGAACAAATGTGTGAAAAAATCGAAAGAAGTGTGTGGAAAGGATAAGACCTCCGAAAACCTAACGGAATATTTATTAATTTCAAAAGAAAAAATTCAAAATTGAAATGGCTGTACCTTTCTAAGTTTTCATTCATGCAAAACATGAGTTGCATATTCTAAACCAGATTAACAATCTGCCCTATTCAGCGAATTTTGAAAAATCGAAAGTGCGTATAAAGGATAAGACACCATACACCTAACGTAATATTTAATTAATTTCAAACGAAAAATTTCAAAATTGAAATGGGTATAACTTTTTAAGTTTTCATTCTTGCAAAAAATGAGTTGCATTTTCTAAGTCAGCTTCAAAAACTGCACTATTGAGCGAATATGTGAAAAATTCGTATGTAGTGCGTGAAAAGGATAAGACCCCATAAACCTAACGTAATAGAGTTAGAATAGAATAGAAATTGCACTATTCAGCGCATTTGTGAAAAAATCAAAGGAAGTGCGTGGAAAGGATAAGACCCCATAAACGTAACGTAATATTTAATTAATTTCAAACAAAAAAATTCAAAATTGAAATGGCTGTAACTTTTTAAGTTTTATTCTTGCAAAAAATGAGTTGCATTTTCTAAATCAGCTTCAAAACTGCACTATTGAGCGAATATGTGAAAAATTCGTAAGTAGTGCGTGAAAAGGATAAGACCCATAAACCTAACGTAATAGAGTTAGAATAGAGTAGAAAATTGCACTATTCAGCGCATTTGTGAAAAAATCAAAGGAAGTGCGTGGAAAGGATAAGACCCCATAAACCTAAAGTAATATTTAGTTAATTTCAAACGAAAAATTTCAAAATTGAAATGGCTATAACTTTCTAAGTTTTCATTCTTGCAAAAAATGAGTTGCATTTTCTAAATGAGCTTCAACAACTGCACTATTGAGCAAATATGTGAAAAATTCGTAAGTAGTGCGTGGAAAGGATAAGACCCCATATCCCTAACGCAATATTTAGTTAATTTCAAACGAAAAAATTCAAAATTGAAATGGCTGTAACTTTCGAAGTTATCATTCCTGCAAAAATTGAGTTGCATTTTCTAAAGTAGAGTTTGAAATTGCATTATTGAGCAAATTTGTGAAAATATCGAAGGAAGTGCGTGGAAAGGATAAGACCCCGTAAACCTAACGTAATATTTAGTTAATTTCAGACGAATCATTCAAAATTGAAATGGCTGTACCTTTTTAAGTTTTCATTCTTGCAAAAAAAGAGTTACATTTTCTAAATCACCTTAAGAAGCTTCAGTATTGAGAGAATGTTTTAAAAATCGAAAGTGCGTGGAAAGGAAAAGACCCGTAAAGATAACGTAATATTTAGTTAATTTCAAACGAAAAAAACAAACTTGAAATGGCTGTAACTTTCTAAATTATCATTCCTGCAAAAAATGAGTTGCATTTTCTAAATTAGAGTATGAAATTGCACTACTGAACAAATTTGTGAAAAAATCGAAAGAAGTGCGTGGAAAGGATAAGAACACAAAAACCTAACGTAATATTTACTTAATTTCAATCGAGAAAATTCAAAATTGAAAGGACATAACTTTTTATAATTTAATTTTTACAAAAAAGAGTTGCATTTTCTAAATTACCTTAAAAACTGCACTATTGTGCGAATTTGGGAAAATTCAAAAGAAGTGCGTGGAAAGGATAAGACCCCATAAACCTTCCGTAATATTAGTAAATTTCAAACGAAATTAGTAGGCTGTTATCAATCCTGCAAAAAAGGGTTGAATTTTCTAAATCATAGTAGAAAATTGCACTATTGAGCACATTTGTGAAAAAATCGAAAGAAGTGCGCTGAAAGGATAAGACCCCACACATAACGTAATATTTAGTTAATTTCAAACGAATCATTCAAAATTGAAATGGCTGTAACTTCTAAGTTATCATTCCTGCAAAAAATGAGTTGCATTTTCTAAATTACCTTAAAAACTGCACTATTTTGCGAATTTGTGAAAAAATCGAAAGAAGTGCGTGGAAAGGATAAGACCCATAAAACTAACGTCATATTTA